>PVKY010000063.1:0-90908 GCA_004027775.1 Bradypus variegatus | reverse complement strand
CACTGGAGGATGGCCAGTGGCATCCAGAAAACTTCTGTTAGCTGGGAAGGCACGTGGCTGGCATCTGCTCCAAAGTTCTGGTTTCAAAATGGCTTTCTCCCAGGACATTTCTCTCTAGGCAGCAGCTCCTCTTCAAAATGTCACTCTCAGTTGCCCTTGGGGCGTTTATCCTCTCTTAGCTTCTCAGGAGCAAAAGACTGCTTTCAAAGGCTGTCTCCAAAATGTCTCTGTAAGCTTCAGCTTTCTCTCAGCTCCTGTGCGTACATCAAACTGTCCCTCTTGGCTGTAGCAAGCTCCCTCCTTCTGTCTGAGCTTTTGTAGAGCTCCAGTAAACTAATCAAAGCCCACGCTGAATGGGCGGGGCCACACCTCCATGGAAATTATCCAAGCAGAGTTATCACCCATAGTTGGGTGGGTCGCATCTCCATGGAATCTGTAATTATTTTTTATAAGAAATGTATTATTTTAACAGAAAACAATAAAGGAAATTGTTCTCTAAAATCAAGGAGGAAGTGGTCAAGAGGGTGGAGGGGTAAAATTCCCATTGGATGTAGCAGCATGGATGTCTTTTTTGAGCCTCGTGGGGGGCATAATTTTTGGAAGAGTGATGGGGCAGGAGCCAGACCAGATGGAGGTGAGGAATAAATGGAAGGTGAGGAAAAGGCAAGCAATGAGTGTGACGCTTCTCAAAGTCTGGTGTGCCTAGGAATCACCCAGAGAGCTTGTTAAAATGTTCCTGGGCCCCGCCCCCAGAGTTTTGGTTCAGTTGGTCTGGGGTGGCACAGAGAACTCGCATTTCCTCAGATCACGCTGGGTTGCATCATATGACACATATTTTTTTTTTTCAATTCAGTTTTGAGATATATTCATATACCCTACAATCATTCATAGTGTACAATCAGTTGTTCACAGTACCATCATATAGTTGTACATTCATCCCCAAAATAAATCTTTGAACATTCATTACTCCAATAAATAAAATAAGAATAAAAATGCAAGAAGAATGCCCAAAATATCCCATCCCCCCTATTATTCATATAATTTTTTCCCCATTTTTCTATTCATCTGTCCACACACTGGATAGAGAGAGTATGAGCCACAAGGTTTTCACAGTCACACGGTGACACACATTTTGAGATCAGGCGGCTGTTGGGGAAGGTCAGAGAGGAAGGTGGCTGGAAGGGGGGGTGGGGTTAAGGGAAGACTGGTTTGCATTATTCTTGTTTGTTTGTAAATAGAGCTTCATGCCACATAAACAAAAATTGAAAGTTTACAAAGAGAAATAGAAAAATAGCATTAATGAGCGATTTTAGCACAACTTCCTCAGTAATTTATAGCAAGGTGACAAAAAAAATCAGTAAGTATGTTGATGATTTGAATAACATGATTAACAAACAAACTACAGTTGATGTCCAGAAAAACACATTCAATTGTGACAGCGCTATTTTCAAAGACACCTGGAATTTGTCAAAATGATTCTACTGGGTCATAAAATAAATTTCAAAAGATTTAAAAAATACAGAGTATGGTCCAGTGACATACAGCAATATGGTAACTATAAAATTTTGTAAGGATTTAAATTTGCGTAATATGCTTCCATTTTCTTAACTTTTTATTTGGAAAATGTTTCAAAATGGCGGAAAATGAAAATAGTGCAAATAATACCCATATACTCTACCCAGATGAAGCAGATCTTCCAACCTCCAGCTGAGCTGCATGGAGCAGAGGAGAGCCTTGTCCAAATTGCAGATTTGAAAGCTAAATAAACGTTTTAAGCCAATTCATTTGGGGTCATTTGTTACACGGCAATTGTAACTGGAACAGACCCCGTGTAGAGTGGGAGAGCATCGTGCTCTGGGGCATTCTGGGTGCTGTGAGGGCCCATCGAGCCATCCGCCATTTCCCGTGGGACCAGTCTGCCCTAGGGGGTGATTTTCTCCAACTATCCTGGTTCAGGTAAAGAGAAAGCTGAGAATTAACTCATCTAGGGCTGGAATTTCACAGGTCAGTGCAAAAAGATAGGGAGTTGAGGGTGTTGGATTCCAAGTTAGATGCAGAAGAAAGAGGAGGTAGAAGACGGTTACCAGAAAGGAAATAAGTGGTGGGGTCAAGGCACAGAGACCCCCATGAATCTGAAGGATGGTTTTAAAGACAGAAACACAGGATGAGAGGGACCCTGTGAGAAGCTGCCTGGCCCCCCTTGGCCATAGGGCAGGGGGCAGTTCCTGGTCTTGGTGAGGACTTTCTCCTACCAGCTAACTGCTGCTTGTCTTGCAAACGTCAGCCCTCTCTGACCTCTCAACATCCGGAATGGACCCACTCAGACCCCTCTCTGGGCCCAGCAGCAGCGGTCTGTGCTCCCCTCTGAAGTGTCCTTGTCTGCTCCCTGTAGGCCCCTGGGAGGGCTGGCCCTGTGTCCCCAGCACCCCATCATTCATGTGATCTGGCACATTCTGAAGCCCAGAAAACTCTTGCTAAATGAACCAATGCGTGAATGCAGGGACTGATGGGTGATTCTCACAGTCCGGAGGGACTTTGGGAGCGGTACAAGTCCAACACCCTCTCAGCTTCATTATTTCTTCCCCACCTTCCAGATGGTAAAATGGGAGCCCAGAGAGGTTCAAAGGCATCATGGGGTCAGACAGCAAACTGATGCTTCAGCAGAAAGAAGACCAGGTGGGGAGGAGGGGGCAGCTGTAGGAAGCCCCAGAGTTTGGGGCAGACTTCCCCTCTCATCTCCCCAACCTCCGCACTCCCCCACACCCCCCTCCCCAACTCCCAAGCCACAGGGGCCAGGGGTGGAGGCCCGGAAGATTTGGCAGCCTGTTAACTTAATCCTCGCCTGGGCTTGGGGGAGCCGCCTGTCACCTCGTTTCCGAAGCAGCTCCAGGCTGCTGGGGAAACAGCTGGACCAGCCCAGCTGTATTTCCCTTCCACTCTTTCCCCCACCCCCTCACCCCCAGCAAGTAAAAGGAAAAGGACAATTAAAAGGAAATCCAGAGGAGAGAAGGCAGTTTTATGAGCCAGGCCAGCCCTGTCAGGAGAGCCAGGCGTGGGGCTGCCCTGGGAGGGGAGAGGTGCCCAGAGGAAATCCCGGTAAATGAATGTTTATTTTAATGGGAGGTGAAGGGAGAGGGGCTGAGACCAGCGCTAGGGTTGGGGGAAGGGGGGGAGGAGAAGCTACGGGGTCTGTGCTCACAGATGGGCCTTTGTGAGCTTCCCAGAGGCTGCCCATGAAGCGAGTGAGCGGCCAAGGTGCAGAGGCAGAGAGCAAAGGAGAAGCCATTGGTGCTGAGTCTGCCATGGCGAGGGGGGTGGGCACTTGCAGCTCACTCTCCTCTACCTTTGCCGGGGGCCCATTTCAGCACACCTCCCATCTCCCCACGCTTGGCCCATCTCCCCGCAGGCCCATCTCCCTGCACTTGTCCAACTGGCTTGCCCATCCACTCACGCTTTCACTGACTCATTCATTCATTCCTTCATTCATTCCTTCATTCACTCACCCATTTCTTTCCTCCCTCACTCCCCACCCATCCACTCCCACATATTCCTGGGCTCCTCCACTCATCCCTCCAACATCCTCTGGATCCCTGTGTCATCTCAATCCTCTGCTAGGGACTGGATAAATGATGACCAATCACGTCTCAGTCCCCAGTTCAAGGAGTTTAGTCCGAAGGGGAGACAGACGAGGAAAGAGACCTCCCTGGCCATCCTCTGATGCCAGGCCTAGGGCCCCAGCCATAGGCTCCTGCTTTGGCTTGGACCCTAAGAAGCCTTCACCTGTCAGAGTTCTTGCTAAGCCTGTGGCTCTTGTCTTGTGAGGGTCCTGAGACCTCTTAGGAGACCCACGTGCCCCCGGTTAGCAGCTGGTCTGCACCCCCAACCTGCTTTGTCAGTCGGAAGGTCCCCTCACTCTCTACTGCAGAAGGAAGGAGTTTGGCCGAGATGATCCCTAAGGCCTTGTGGGGTCTAAAAAAACCCCCATCTGGAAGGTACTCTAGCACTGACAAGCCTCTCCAGCCTCTTCCCTCACAGAGAAACTGGGGCACAGGGAGGGCAGGAGGCAGATGTGTATTACCTTTTGACGTGTATTATATTTTGAAAGGGAGCCTGTAATACCAATGTAAAAAAATAAAAGAAGCTTTAAACCGAACTCTTCCACATTTCCTCCCCTTCCAGAAACGGCACAAATTCACCTAGTAAAGTTGACTCTTGTGCCTTCACCCTGAGGTCAGTCTTGCTGGTGACGGGATCCACCCTCCATCTCCACTGCTGTGAACAGTGGCTGTACCTGCCTCCCCCACGTGCACACCTGCTGGGCCCAGCTCCTTGATTCATCTCAGAAGCCCCCTCCCCAGCCTCAGACTCACATGCACACTCCTACCCGCCCCACCCCCTGCCCGGGGGGGCTTTACACATCCCTTAGTCAGTGATTAAGACATATTTGCTAAATAATAAATGAATGCAAACTCTCAGCTCCAGGAAACCAGAAAGCCTGGCTTGGTCCTGCTGTCTGCAGCTTCCCTGGGCTTCCCTGGGAGCAGGGATGGGGCATGGGGCAGGGAGGAATCTGCTGAGCTGGTGAATCTCGTGGGGCTGGTGGTGATGTTTCCTTTACAAGTTGCTGAGACTGAGAGAGATGGCACTGGGCAAGGGGATATCTAGGGAGAAGGAGAAAATAAGTGGGGAGCTGTGCCCCTGGGGGGCTTCCCCGGGAGCACTGCTCTGGCCTGGCCTGGGAAATGTCTGTGGTGCCTCTTCTCCCATCCCTGCTGCCCTTTATCTGATTCCCATTTTCCCACTGCCTCTAATGACCCCCCAGCCCACATCTGGCAGGACTTGCAAGCACTAGCACTCGGCATCTAGACCCAGTCTGTCCACACCCGCTGAGGCCCACAGGCCTTAAATCACATCTTCTGTGGCCTGATCCACCCAGCCCAACTGAGCCGCAACCCTGCTGGTTTTGAACTTGCCCATCCCCAGATGCTTTGCATCACAGGGAGCAATTTGTCCCTTTTGGAGTTGTCCTGGGTCTTCTCTTGGGAGTCTAGTCACAGGATCCATGGGGGCCTGGGGGACAGCTCCAGGTGGAACTTGGGGGTCTGAGCATCCAACTTCAGGGCTGAGGTGGCTTGTTCAGGGCAAGGCCCAGTTCTGGTTTCAGAGAGTGTTCCCAGACTGCACTCCGGGGGCAGAGGTGGAGGGTTCAAGAGGGAAGTTGTAGGCAACAAGGCTCCCAGTCAGAGTCCTGGTGTGGAGTAGAGGAAGGAAGAGGGACCCTTCCAGTGGAAGAAAAAATTCAACCCAGATCCAGAGGTTTATTTCAATACCAGAAGACCCTTTAGAGATTATCTTGTCCTGCGGTACACAATTTTGGATTTCACGCACCAGTAAAAGGATACAAAAACCCAGGAGGGTAGGGTCTGAAAAATACGATTACCATCTACTAGCCCTTATGTCATAAAGAAAAAAACAAACTGCAGTCTCTAATGCCAAAAAGGTAAGCAGAAGATGGACATGATTTCAAGATAATGGGCAGTTGTTTACATGTTTGCATGGTTGAAAACTCTCGGCTTTTTGGAAAGCTCCATATATGGTACTTGTTTTCCTTACTTGGTGGTGGGCAGGATGGTGTTTAGAACAATGTGGAAATGGAGGCCCAGAGAGGAGAATTGCCTTGTTTGAGGTCACATGGCAAGTTAGAAGCAGAGTGGGGTTAGGAGTCGGAGCTGTTGTTAATTCCAACCCTCTCTCCACTACGCAGATTCCTTGATGCCCCGCGGGGGGTGAGTGGAGGGCCTGTGTGGGCTGAGGACCTGGGCCCTGCTGCCGGGCTGGGCTGCGTGGCCTCCTGCTGATGTCCAGCCAAGCCGAGAGCCCTGGGGGACAGGGCAGCCTGGAACCCATCTCTTCCTCTCAGCCTCCCACGGTCCCTCGGGGCCCAGAACTCCACCTCCCCGGGCCCCACCCCAGAGCCGGGCTCCAGGCTGTACTTTCAAACGCCTGCTTCATGCCCGGCTGCCAGTTCCTTCTGGGAACGCTCCGTGCCCTTGGCTGCCAGTTTTGCCGGCATGATGTCTCCCGGGTGCCAGGAGGGAGGGGCTGCATGTTCCCCATATGCCACCAGGATGGGAAGTTTACACTGAACAGCTGAGCTGCCCTCTCCTTTTCCTTCTTCCCCCAGAAGAGGCTGCCCTATCTCTCTCCCTTCGTGCTCCTCCAAGGGCTTCCCGCTCCCAATCAAGGAGGAGACGAAAGGCGACCTTTTAGCATTTGCAGGGCACCCATACTTTCCAAAGCATGTTAACACGCATTAGTTTCAATTAAATAAACACTGAGCACACACCATGCACCAGGATCTGCAGGGACAGATAAAGCTGAGTTCCCTCCCTCTGTCCACCTCCCCCCATTCCAGCCCTTCCTCCCTCCCTCTCCCCCTCCAGCCATCCGTCTATTTCTCCATTCCTCCATCTACCCCTTTCTCCATCTCCCTCCTTCTAGCCCTTCCTCGTCACTTCTCCCATCCCTCTCGTCCTTTATCCCTGCATCTAGGCAAGCAGCCTTCTTTCCATCTCTCCCTCCATCTCTCCATCTCTCCAGCCCTCCGTCCACTTACTGAGTATTCTCCACAAACCAGGCACTGCCACTGCATGACTTCCAGGTTGGGTGCCACAGCACTCCCCGTTTTCTCGGTAGATACACAAGGCTCGGGATAAAAAAGGCTCCCAGCACTTCCCACCTCCAGGTTCCAGGAGTGGGTTCAGTCAGTGGGACTTCCAGGACCCAGCGCTGTCAAGACAGCCATGCTACTACCCTGGATCTACAGCAGGCCAGGGGGGAACCTGGGTGCAGAGGGTGGGTGGGGTCCTTTCAGCAGAGGAGAAGGGGTGGAATGGGACGCCAGGCCTGGCCCTGGTTGCCCCACTTGTGGGATCTGTGCCTGAAGGAGGCCGCTGAAAACGAGGCCCCCTCTGGGCCTGCAGGGCCTCCTGTGCCAGCTCAGTCCAGAGCCAGCTCTGCCATTAATATGGAAAGGCAGTTTGGGAGACCAAGGAGGCAGCACTTAACTCTCTGAGCCTCAGCTTTTACTTTTTGTTTGTTTGTTTTCATCTATAAAATAGTGATGCTAATATTTATGTCACAGGCTTGTTGGGAAGACGACATGTGACAAGGCATCATGCCTGGTACATAGAAGGCACCCAGTAACGTTTGTCCCCTTGCGCCTCTGTTGCCTGCCCTGTACCCGGGCAGCCAGACGAGGCCCGGAGGGGGTGGGAGGATGGGTGGGGACAGGCCCCCTTCCTCAGCCTAGCTGGCTCAACAAGACAGGGGTCTCGGCAAGGACCTTGCCAAGGTTCCTAGCTGGCTAAAAATGAGGGCCTGGTAAGCAGCAGTCCCACCTCCCCTCTCCTGGAACACCCCACGGACAGTCCAAGGGTCCTTGCCCTTGGTGACTGTAATGCATCCTCAGGCATCCCAGGGACAGGGACACTCAGGACAAGAGCTAAGAAAATGACACTCCCCTATGCCAGGCCAACACTGCGTACCTTAGCTCTCCTTTCACCTGACAAGTATTTTCATTGCCATTTGACAGATGAGACAACTGTGGCTCTGAGAGGCAAACAACTTGTCCTGCATCATGCAGCTTGGGAGTGGCCAAGCTGGGGCTCAAACCCAGGCTGCCACCCCAAAGCTCCTACTTTACCTCCCTCTGATGTTGACATGGCAGGACTGTGCCCAGAGCCACATGGAATACAGGGAGGCAATCACAGGGCCAGGTCTGGCACCAGGGCAATGGGCAGGACCATGCAAGATCGGCAATGGGCAGGACCATGCAAGTTCAGCAAGGGAGGAGGAAAGTGGAGACAGAGCAAGGAGGACACAGCAAGGCCCTGGTTTCCTTGTGGGCCCTCTGCCCTGAAGACTTTATCCAACAACCCAGGAAGGAGTCAGGCTTTGGGTCCCAAGTTCCTCCATTGGAATGACACTGCGACTCACTTCTGTGGCCACCTTGCCCGGGAAGGCAGGAAGGAGCCAGGAACCCCGACTTAACTCCTGCACGTGCCTAGGGCCTGCCCAGAGTGGGCACAGGGCGTAGGTGCTGCCCCTGCCTGCCTGATAGAGGAGAGAGGAGAGAAGCAGCGAGGAGGATGCAGTGAGTGGGGAACGCAGCAGGGATGGAGAAAAAGAGAAAAAGAGAGAGCCCAGCTTTTAGATTTCTGTTTGGGGACCTGGAAACTTGACCTGAATCCACAGCACCTGTCCCCACGCTCCTGGCCTTTCCTAGTTCACTGCCTCCTGGCAGTTTTCTGCCCCTTAGATCTTGCAGCCCCTGATGGGTGAAGAGGAAAGGAGGGAGAGCAAGACAGACCAGAAACCAAAGATTTTTCTCTTTCCTTCGAGCCACCCCTGCTTTGATCCAGCCCTGAGGAGAAAAGCAAAGTCAGCAAAATCTACCCTATTTGCCCTGCTCCCCAGCCCTGCAGCTGCCTCCCTCCCCACCTTCCTCCCCACGGAGGTGCAGAGCAGGAAAGGGCTGGGAAAATAGCAGCAGCGATGCCTTCCGCAGGGAGGCCGGAAAACCCAGCTCGCCTGGGCTGGACTCAGGCCAGACCCTAGCACAGGGGTTTTGAATACTGTCCCTACACAGAGAGAAGGGAATTACCACTCAGCACAGCCATTATGTGACAAGCCCTTTAAGTCTCCTTTCCTCCGAGCCGAGCCGCTTAATAACCCTGCGGGTAGGAATCACCACTCCCATTTTACAGGTGAAAAAACTGAGGCCCAGCCAGATGACAGCTGGGAAGTTGTGTGATTGGGAGTCGAGCTTACCTGTGTACTCCTCTAGACCCTGTCCACCAAATGAGGGGGGATACCATTGCTTTGTTGTTTATTTTCTAACTGCCACTGCTCTTTGTTCTGGAGCCCCGAAGACAAAGCCCTGTGCCTAGGAGGATCTGACTGAGTTTGGACCATGTTCGGCATTTCCCGGATAGTCCCCGTCTTACACCATTTGAATCTTCTCACTAAAGGCAACTCTGGTACCTGCAGGGGCTTCTCCAAGTTCATGATTTGTTGTGGGCAGTGCTATTGGTTGGCCTAAATGGGATTTCACAGCTTTGCCCCCTTCTAGGCCTTGAAAATGGGACAGCTCAGGACACGTGGTCATTGGCACGTGGCTGCAGAGTGACAGTTCATGGGGATGGCCAGTCATCACTGTATGCCCGTGAAGGACAGCAAATGATCCTGGGGCTGTGGGGAGAAGCCATGCACAGAAGCAGGCTGTTAGGTTCAGGAACCACAGCTCGTAAGATGTAGGTTTTGCAGCCATATAAGGCCATTCATTCTGGCATTTCCCAGAGCTGTGATTGGGCATTTGGGGACAAGGCAGCCCTCATGCAGGTCTCCAGGTCCTCTCGCTGCCCTCCTGGGGAGACAGGAGGCTGAGCTCCCCAAACATCCTCCAGCCTGATACCCCTGTACCCCTTATAGTATCCAAGTTGGCAATTGCTTCAAACAGGGTGACGTATCAGTGTGTTTGGTTTCTGGCTGGGTCTCCAGCCCAGTCCTCTGTGCCACCCCCACAGCACAATTTGTCTCGAGTTTCATAAGCCACCCACCCACCAACCTACTGAGGAGGTGAAAACACTCTCCCTCAACAATCTGCTTGTTGGGGGGCAGAAAATGCCCTGCAGCCATAGATGGAGCCCCAAGCAGGAAGGGGCAGCGGAGCCAGGAAGCACAGGAGGGGAGAGGGGGACAGGGCACAGCAGCCCCTGATCGGCCCCAGCTGTTCAAACATGCAGGCCCCCTCCCCTCTTCCTTCCAAACTCCCCGGTCAGTGCTTCGGGCCTGGCCTGCGGCCACCGTGGCCCCCCAGGTCCCTGCAGTAAACACCTTGCAGAGATTTCCTCCCGCAGGCAGGAGGCTTTTCTCTAAACCTCAGAAGCCTGAAGGCCACAGTGGTTCATGGGGGTTCAGGGAGGGGGTTGCACCAGGGCTGGGCAGGGCAGGGAACAGAATGGACGAGCTCAGAGGCAGGTCCAGGAAGGCGTGAGGGAGGGACGTGCGAGACTACGGGTGTTGGCTGCACCGAGATCTCCTTCCCTGAGGCCCCTCCCCACACAGGGCACCAGCGAGAGGCCACAAGTCCCACCTTTAGTGACTTACCCCTTTGGGGGCATGCCTTTTCCTCTGCCTGCCCTGAACACTCACCTCACCTTCCCACCTCTAGCCTTTGACCACCCTGCTCCTTCCATCCAGAATACCTTTCTAGCTCTTGTCCAAGTGTCTAAATTCTGCACATCTTCAAGGCCCCCAGAAAAGTGCTTCCAGACGGAAGGTGTCTCCTACCATCCTCAGACCCCGTGGTGCCTTGTCTCCTGTGTCACTGTCATTTTCTGCCTTGTATTGTAGATATTTGGGTGGGGGGCTTGCTCCTGCCTTCTTCAAGCTCCATGAGGCCAAAACCTGGGCTGAGTCTTGCCATGTGGAGCCCAGAGGGTGTCAACCCAGTGCCCGGGGCGGTGGGGGGGCAGGGAGGGAGGGACTGACATTTATTAATTTAGCAACTTCTGCACTTGCTAGTACTATAATTACATGTCTCATTTAATCCTCACAAACCTTGTGAAATAGGCACTGCCATCCACATTTTACAGATGAGGCAACTATTGGAAAGGCTATTGTTTTTATTATTTACATTTTCTAATTGTTTGTACTGAGCACAGAAATAGCATCATCTATGATGATATTGTAGCTAGCAACCTTGCTAAATTCTCTTGTTAATCCTAATAGTAGGTTCATGGATTCTTTTGGGATGTCCATATAAACAATCACCCCATCTGCAAGTAGTTATTTATTTTATTTCTTTCCAATCTTTATACCCTTTAAATTTTTTAGATTTTAATTTATCTTATTTTTGTCTGGCCATGCTGGCTGGGATATTCAATACACGGCTGACTCAAGGCAGAATTAGCAGGCGTGTTTGTCTCATGCCTAGTTGTAAAGGGCGTGTTCTCAACCCTTCATCATGCTTCATAATGTTTTCTGTTGATGCCACTTACCGAGTTAGGGAAATTTCTTCTCTTCCTAGTTTTCTAACAGGTTTTGTTATGAATGGATGTTGAAATTTACTGAACTCTTTTTCTGCGTCTGCTAAGATCATTATTTTATAATATCTGTGCTTCGGTTTGTCTCATGTGGTGAATTCCATTAATGTATTTTCTTAAGTCGAACTGACTTTGCATTCCTGGGATAAATTGAACACGATCATGACACATATCATTCTTATTCATTACAAGATTCAGTTCCCTAATATTTTATCCATTTTCTTGCATTTTTATTCATGAATGGGATAGTTTTCTTTTCCCTACTGCTGAGTTTCACTTGGCTATCAAGATGAAGCTGGCTTCATAAAATGAGCTCTTTTTTTTTTTGACCTCTAGAATATTTCGTGTACGGTAAGAATTAGCTGAAACTTGGATGTTTGGAAGAACTTGCCTGTGCAGGTGTTTGAGCCCAGCGTTTTCATTGTGGAAAGTCTGCAACTTCAGATTCAGTATCTCTTTCAAGTTCCTAGGGCTATTCAGATCAGGGCTACCAGGTGCCTTTTTACAGTGTATTTCTTCTGATGCCAACTTTTAAGTCTTATTTTTCTCAAAATTCATTCATGTCACATAATTTTAAATAGGTATTTGGATATAGTTTGTAATATCTTAACAGCTTTAGTGGGGTATAATTGACATATAATAACTGCATTTATGTAAAGCATAGGATTTGATGACTTTTGGCAGATTTATGTGTACATCGTGAAACTATCACTGCACTCAAGATAGTGAACACCTCTGTCACCTCCAGGTTTCCCCGTAACCCTTTGCAAGCACTCTTTCCTGCACCTCACTTCCCCCTTTTAACATTTAACATTTTTATGCCCTTTATTCTTTTGTGTAGATTCAAATTTTTATCTGTTATCATTTTCCTTCTCCTTGAAGGACATCATTTAACATTTCTTTTAGAGTAGGTTTACTAGTCATGAAATGTGTCAGTTTTTGTATGTCTGAAAAGGACTTCATTTCACATTCATATTTGAGAGACATTTTCTCTGGGTAAAGAATTCTAGTTGGACAGATTTTTTCTTTCAATATTTTATATCTGTTGTTCCTCTAGTTTCTGGCTTGCCTTTCTTTTAAACAAGAAGTCTGCCCTCATCCTTATATTTGTTTCTCTGTTCATAATATATTTTTTCTTTCTGGCTGCTTTGAAGATTTTCTCTTTATCATTGGTTTTAACTAATTTGATAATTAGGGTGCTTCCAAGTAGTTTTCTTCATATTCTTTGTGCATGGGGTGTGTTGATCTTTTTGGATCAGAGGGTTTATAGGTTTAATCAAATTTCAAAGATTTTTGGTCATTATTTCTTCAAATATTTTTCTTCATCCCTCCCTTCCTTTATAGGGGCTGCAATTCCATGTTTATTAGGCTGCTTGCAGTTGTCCCAAAGCTCACTGATGCTGTTTTCATTTTTTAAAGTCCTTTTTCTCTGTGTGTTTCCTTTTGGATAGTTTCTATTGCATGACTTCAAATTTACTAATCTTTTCTTCTGCAGTATCTAATCTGCCAGCATATTTTTCACCTCATATACTGTAGTTTTCATCACTAGAGGTTGAGTTTGGGTCATTATTTTTTAATTTTCCATATCTCTACTTCATATGTTCAAAGCTTTCTTCTAGCTTTTTGAATAAGACATACTGCAAAAATAACTGTTCTACTAATTCTATCTTCTATATTATTTCTGGATCAATTTCATTTGCTTGGTTTTTATCCTCTTTATAGATCATATTTTCCTGCTTCTTTTCATACCTGGTAATTGTTTACTGAAACCAGAGATTATGAATTTTACCTTGCTGGATGCTGGATATATTTTTATTCCTGTAACTATTTTTGCAGCTTTGTTTTGGGGTGCAGTTAAGTTACCTGGAGAGAGTTTGATCTTTTTAGGTCTTGCTTTTAAGCTTTGTTAGGTGAAACCAGAGCAAGGTTTGGCCTAGGGCTAAATTTTCCACAATACTGAGGCAAGATCCTTTTGAATATTCTATCCCCCATGCCCCATGAATTATGAGGTTTTTCTACTTTGTCCATGGTAACAAAATCTATTCCCAGTTCTGGGTGAGTTCTACTCTTGGCCAGTTTCCTCGCATGCATGCACTAATTAGGACTCAGTTAGATAACTGAGGGGGACCCTCTATCTCGAAATTCTCCCTCTGCCCTGTGAACTCCAGCTATTCTGGCCTTTCCCAACGTCCATTTCCATCACCCTAACTCAGGCAGTTGCCAGGCTCCACTGGGATTCCTTTCCCCTGGACTGTGCCATGGAAAACCTCTCAAGCCATGAGCTGGGGCATCTGTAGGGTTCACTGTATTTATTTCCCATCTTTCTGTGGTCACTGTCCTTCACTGCCTGGTGTCCAGTGTTTCATATACTTTGTCAGTGTTATTTGTTGTTTCAAGTGGGAGAGTAAATCCACTCCTTGTAACTCCATATTGAACAGAGCAGAAATCTCTGATTAACTTCTGAATCTTTTCTGCAACTGTGGCTGTCTCCATTTCCACTCCTAATATTGATTAACTTTTTATTCCTTCTCTCTTTCCTTGACTAGCCTGACAGGGGTTTGTTTGCTTTTAGTCTTTTCAAAGATCCGATGGTTTTACTTAAAATATCAATTTGGCTGCTGTAAAAGGAAGACTAAAAATAATTGCAGCTGAAACAACGTAGAAATATATTTCTCTTTCATTTATAATTCCAGGTAGCAGTAGCCCAGAGGGATAGCCAATTCACAGTCATCAGGAATTTTGGTTCCCCAAATCAGTGGTTTTCGGTGTATTCAGGAGTTGTGTAACCACCACCACAATCAATTTTAGAACATTTTCACCACTCCAAAAAGAAGCCCCATACCCTTTGGTAGGCACTACCTATTTACCCACAAACCCCCAGTCCTAGGCAATCATAGTTCTACTTTCAGTCTCTATAGATTTGCCTGTTCTGGACACTTAATAAAAATGGTATCATACAATATGTGATCATCTGTGTCTGATGTCTTTCACTTAGCCTGACGTCTTTAAGGTTCATCCATGTTGTGGCAGGTACCATTACTTCATTCCTTTTTATCGCTGAATAACATTCTGCTGCATGGATATTCCATTCATCTCTTTAATATTAACATTTTGAGGAACTCTCAACTGTTTTCCAAAGTGGCAGCACCATTTTTCTTTCTCACCAGCAATGTATGAGGGTTCCAATTTCTCTACATCCCCACCAATACTTGTTATTATCTGTCTTTTATGTTATAGTCATCTTAGTGGGTATGAAGTGGTATCTCATTGTGGTTTTGATTTGCATTTCCATAATGGCTAATGATGTTGAGCATCTTTCCATGTGCTTGTTTGCTATTTGTGTATATTCTTTGGACAAATGTCCATTTAAGTTCTTTGCTCATTTTCCAATTGGGTTAGTTGTCTTGTTATTCTTGGGTTATAAGAGCTCTTTATGTAGTCTCTATTTTGGATGCTTATCAAATTTATGATTTGCAGATATCTTCTCCTATTTGGTGGGCTGTCTTTCCATTTTCTCCAAGCACAACAGTTTTGAGTTTTCACAACATTCAATTTATTTTTACTCCTGTCACTTGTGCTTTTGGTATTGTATCCAAGAGGTCTTTGCCTAGCCCAAGGTCATAAAGATATAGTCATATGTTTTTTTCTAAAATTATTATAGTTTTAGCTCTTACATTTAGATTTTCGAATGATTTTGAGTTAATTTTTGTATATGGTGTTAAGTATGGGCCTGTGCTGGTTTGCATGTATTATGTTCCCCCAAACACCATTATCTTTGATGTAATCTTGTGTGGGCATACCTATCAGTGTTAATTAGATTGTAATTCTTTGAGTGTTTCCATGGAGATGTGCCCCACCCAACTGTGGGTGATGAATCTGATGAGATAATTACCATGGAGGCGTGGCCCCACCCATTGAGGGTGGGCCTTGATTACTGGAACAGTATATAAGCTCAAACAGAAGGAGTGAGCTTGCTAAAGCCAAGAGGGACACTTGGAAGAAAACACAGGAGCTGCAGATGAGAGACAGTTGGAAGATGGCCATTGAAAGCAGACTCTTGCTCTGGAGAAGCTAACAGAGAACAAACAACCCAAGTGCAACCTAGAGTGACATTTTTGAGGAACTGAAGCCTAGAGAGGAACGTCCTAGGAGAAAGCCATTTTGAAACCAGAACTTTGGAGCAGATGCCAGCCACATGCCTTCCCAGCTAACAGAGGCTTTCCGGACACCACTGGCCATACTCCAGTGAAGGTACCTGATTGTTGATGCATTACCTTGGACACTTTATGGACTTAAGACTGTAACTGTGTAACCAAATAAAACCCATTTAATAAAAGCCAATCCATCTCTGGTGTTTTGCATTCTGGCAGTATTAGTAAACCAGAACAGGGCCCAACTTCATTTTTTTGTATTTGGATATCCAGTTGTCCCAGCACCATTTGTTGAAAAGGCAATTCTTTCCTTATTGAATTGTCTTGGCATCCTTGGCCTATATGTGAGGGTTTATACCTGGACTCTTGATTCTGTTCCACTGATCTAGATGTCTGTTCTTATGCCAGTAACTGCACTGTCTTGAATAGGGTAGCTTTGTAGCAAGTGTTGAAATGGGGAATGTGAGTCCTCTGACTTGATTCTTTTCCAAGATTGTTTTAGCTCTTTGGGGCCCCTTGAAATTCTGTATAAATTCGACAACTAGCTTTTCCATTTCTACCAAAAAAACTGCTGGGATTTTGAGAGGGATTGAGTTACATCTGCAGATCACTTTGGGAAGTATCGTCATCTTTACAATATTAAGTCTTCCAGTCCGTGACATTAGATGCCTTTCCATTTATTTAAGACTTTGATTTCCTTCAGTAATACTTTTTTACTTTTCAGAGTACAAGTTTTTCACTTTTTTGTTAAATTTATTCCTAACAATTTTTTATTATTTATTTCTTTTTCTCACCTAATGGCTCTTGCCAGAACCTTCAGTACAAAGTTAAAGTGACAAGAGTAGACATCTTTGTCTTTTTCCTGACATTAGGGGGAGCAAAGTACCTTGTTTAGAGTGTCCTTTAATAAGGTCCTGTGCCAGTCTGAATGTACTATGCTCTCCAAAATGCCATTAGCTTTGGTGCAATCTTGTGTGTGCAGACGTATTAGTGTTGATTAGATTGTAATTCTTTAAGTGTTTCCATGGAGGCGTGGCCCCTCCCATGCAGCATGGGCCTTGATTAGTTTACTAGAGCACTATATAAGCTCAGACAGAAGAAGCGAGCTTCCTAAACCCAAGAGGCACCCTTTGAAGAATGCGCAGGAGCTGAGAGAGGAGCTGCAGCTTACAGAGCAACATTTTGGAGACGGCATTTGAAAGCAGACTTTTGCTCTGAAGAAGCTAAGAAAGGACAAATGCCCCAAGAGCAACTAAGAGTGACATTTTTGAGGAGCTGCAGCCTAGAGAGGGATGTCCTGGGAGAAATCCATTTTGAAACCTGTGGGAAACTGAGTCTTCCATGTTACTTGAACCATGTCTGTGGTGGCGGGTCAGAACACCAGGCCGCAAGCTTACAGGGAACACCTTGTAAGCTCACCCTTAAGAGATATGTGTCTTGTGACTATGATGGCGATGTTAACCATTAACCTCAGATTGCTCCTTCTGATGTGCAGCAGGATGTAAAGATGATTTATCTTCTTTACCTTGCAGGCCTTAGGTCACGTGGTATAGCTTTGCTTTTGGGTAAGAAACAAATAAATAGCTGGAGCACAAGGGCCTTAGCACCCACCTAGCACACGATGCTGTGGGTCCCCTGCTCCCTCAGCTTTGTGTCTGTGTCTCATTCCTGCGTCCCCCTGTCAGCAACAGAAACCAGAGCTTTAGAACAGACACCAGCCACGTGCCTTCCCAGCTAACAGAGGTTTTCTGGATGCCACTGGCCATCCTCCAGTGAAGGTACCCGATTGCTGATGTGTTACCTTGGACACTTTATAGCCTTAAGACTGTAACTGTGTAACCAAATAAACCCCCTTTATAGAAGCCAATCCATTCCTGGTATTTTGCTTAATGGACACATTAGCAAACTGGAACAGGTCCTTTTATGGTAAACCAGTTTTTGTTACTCTTTGTTCTTCAGAGTTGGATTCACCACCTGAAGAATTCTAGATTGACAGCTATTTTATTTCCACAACATAAAATTTCAATTATACTGAAAATATAATTCTACTGTTTTCTAGATGCAATTGCTGCTGTTGAGAAGTAGCTATCTGTCTAAATGCTATTCCTTTATATGTGATTTTTCCCCTCTTTCTGATTGCTTTTGGCTCTTCTCTTTCTTCTTTGACAGTGTGCTTTTTCACTATAATCTGTTTACCTGTGGATTTTGTTTCACTTTTAGTGCTTTGGAATTACTAGGCTTTCTGTATCTAAGGTTTGGTTTCTTTCAGTAATTCTGGAAAACATTCAGTCATTATATCTTCAAATACTGCCTTTTTCCAATACTTTCTCTCCTCTCTTTTTAGAACTCTGATTAAATATATGTTAGCTCTTCTCACTCACTCTCATGTATTTTTGCTTCTCTTTTATTTTCCAACTCTTTCTCTCTTTGAGCTACATTCTGGATTTCTGCAGCTTCATCTTCTCTTACTAATTTTATGTCTATTTTGCTCTCTGTAGCATTATGTATTCTCCCATATGACCCATATCTTGAATCCAACATTTAAATTATGTTTTTCATTTCTGGAAGTTTTATTTTAGTGTTTTTCAAAACTCTTAGTTTTTTATAAACTCTTCTGACTTGCTTACATTTTCAAGTCTCTTTTATTTAATGAAGCATTCTATATTTCATGTATGATTCCAATATCAAATGTCTTTACAGGTCTGGTTATGCTGTATGTTGTTTCTGCTGGCTCTTATTTGTGATGTTTTGTTTCTTTGTGTGTTTTATAATTTTTCACTGGGAGCTCACATTTCTTGGACCTTTACCTGTGGGATTCTTTAAAATTGCATTCCTCCAGAGAGAGAATTCATATTTGCTTCTGCAAGTAACATTTAAGCATTACCAACCTGGGAGCACATTAAATGGAAATCTCTGCTTGACGTTTATTGGCCCACAAGGTAGCATCAAGTCAAGCTGCAAACTCACATCAGAGCTGCTTGTGGTTACAAATTCTCAGCACAGATGTTTTTCCCCCTCCACATGACACCACACTTAAGACAGTCACACTTCCTTGCTGTCCCCTTCTGTGCAGCAGGGTTGTTTATCTTTCACTCTTACACTGAGGGTACAATCCTAAGGGATTCTAGCTTTATGAGGAGGTCTTTGATAGACCCTCCACCTTGGGCCAGCCCCCTGGATTTTATCTCCTGTGATTTACACTGCATGCAGCTGTGAGAACAGAAGTTCAAGGTCACCGGGGCTAGCAAGTGAAAGCTGGCTTTCATATGCATATATATCCCAGAGTTCCTGATTTCATTTGTGTCCTCTACCAGTTTTTGTTTTTTAATACTTTACTCAAATTTTAGTTGATGTATTTTGGATGAAATGTCAAGGTAGTGCACCCACTATCCTATCTGAAGAGCCTAAATGCTTTATATATGTAAACTTTTATGATATTCTTAATAACCCTATGGTGTAGGCAGTATTGCTATCCCCATTTTATAGAAAAAGAAACCAACGTATAGGGAGTGTGCTGGTTTGGATGTATTATGTCCCCCAAAACACCATGTTCTTTGATGCAGTCTTGTGGAGGCAGACATATTAGTGTTGATTAGATGGGAATTCTTTGATTGGGTGTTTCCATGGAGATGTGACTCAATCAACTGAGTGAAACATTTGATTGAATAATTTCCTTGGAGTTGTTATGCCCCCCCCCCATTCAGGGTGGGTGATAATTGGATCACTGGAGTTGTATAAAGGAGTTCACAGACAGAAAGACCTGAGAGCAGCTAAGAGTGACATTTTGGAGAGGAGCTGCAGCTGAGACAGACATTTTGAAGAAGGCCATTGAAAGTAGAATTCTGCTGGTCCAAAGCTGGCCTGGGAGAAACTTAAGTGAACACCCCCAGATGCCTAGAGAGAAATATCCTGGGAGAAAGCCATTTTGAAACCAGAACTCCAGAGCAGATGCCAGCCACATGCCTTCTAGCTAACAGAGGTTTTATGGACGCCATCAGCCGTCATTCATTGAAGGTACCTGATTGTTGATGCCTTACCTCAGACACTTTATGGCCTTAAGACTGTAACTTGGTAACCAAAAAAAAAACCCCTTTATAAAAGCCAATCCATTTCTGGTGTTTTGCTAAATGGAAGCATTAGCAAACCGGAACAGGGAGGTTGAGTTATTTGCCCATGGCCACACAGCTAATAAGTGGTGAAGCCAAGATTTTAGCCCAGGGACTCTGGCTCCAGCCCGGATACCTAACTATTGTGATGTAACTGCTTCTGAGTCTGAGGGGGTCTGAGATCAATGCAGCACCACATGGAGAAGTCCACATGGAAATCACTTGAGTTCAAGGAAGAAAGATCGCCTGCATAGGCCCCCACCAAGTGACATTTTCTTTGCTCATGCCCTTGGTCTAATCCAACCTTTTCAATGACTTGGGTTCATCAGATTCAGGTATGCTGACTCACACCTACAAGCCTACTAAAGGATGATGGATGAGCCAAAGTGCCAGCTATTAGCATAACAGTGAGACCCCCCAATCGCTGGTGTGTCACCTTCCCCTTAGGAAAACAAAGCGTTCAGACATGGGAAGGAGGAGGCAGAGTAAGGGAGCAAGATGTGTGATTTGAGTATGTGCGGCAACAGCTCTCAAAGTGTGCTTGAAAAGTCACTCTTTCTCCAAGATATGCAGTGCAGTTGTCAGAGTAGTTTGACAAATACTTCAGGGGGATAAAAATAGGCAAACTAACTTTTTATAGCACAGCTCATTCATTCGTTTATTCATTCAAATAATATTTATGGATGGGAATAATCCAAGTGGCAAGTGGATGAATGGATAAACAAACACAGTATATCCATTCAATGGGATATTAGCCTTAAAAAGGCATGGTATTCTGTTTCATGCTACAATGTATCAGACACTAAAAGACAAACATTGTAGGATTCCACTTATATGAAATATCTAGAATAAACAAATGCATAGAGACAGAAAGTCGATTAGAGGTTACCAGGGGCTAGGAACAGGGGAAATGGGGAATTAATGCCTAATGGGTACAGAATTCTGTTTGAGGTGATGAAGAAGTTTGGATAGCACAACACTGTGAGTGCAATAATGCCAGTGAATTGTATACTTAAAATGGTTAAAATGGCCAACCTTGTGTGTGTGTGTGTGTGTGTGTGTGTGTGTGTGTGTGTCTGCGTATCACCACAGTTTTTTAAAATGTTCAGTACCTACTATGTGCCAGGCTCTGTGCTAGACACTGAGGGTAGAGTGAAGAAGAACAAAGCAGACAAACTCCTTGCCCTTGTGGAGTTTCCATTCTAAGGCGGTACAGGTGACAAGCCCCCAGCTCAGTGATATCTGGTTAGATATGCCAGGTGGTGGTGATGAGCTTTGAAGGGAAATGAAGCAGGGCGAGGGGGCAGCCCTATAACCAAGGAGGGGCTGCTTAACTTGTGCAGAGCCCTGAGTGAGCAGAGAAGCCCCCCTCCTCTGCTTTATGTTCATCTACATTGTGTGAACATTATGCAGTAATTGTGCATTGTTTTGATAATAAAAGCACCAATAAAGATATTCTAAATTTTATGACCATTATGAAAAGTTAAGCTGGGTTGGGTAGGTGAGAGGTAGGCAGGGAGGGCTTCTGCATTATTTCCCAAATTTACTTGACCTTGTGACCCTTCTTGCTATTTTATCATGAATGTTGGTGGTAGCGCATGTGTGTGCGTTTCTTGTGAAATGTTCTGCCACACACCTGAGAAGTGATGGCTCACCGGTGCCTGTTTGGTCAGCTGGAACCCTCTTGTCCCTGTAGGACCCCACCAGGCTGACAGAGAAGGTGGAGCAGAGTGATGGTGGCCAGTGCTCACTTCCAGCTCTGGTCTCCCTGCTGGGGAGGCTTTCCCTACTCCCAGTGCCAGCCCAGCCAGCCCTCTGCCTTCTAGTTGTGTTTTATGGTTGTTCCTGAATAACCATCCCACCCCTCCATGTATTTATCCACAGGGCACAATCCCCTTGAGAGGAAGGAAGAGCCAGCACTGGGAGCTGGGTGGCAGCCTTCACCCAAACTGGGGAGTGAGAGCCCCTGTGATCAGAGCAGGGAGCCACGTTGGGAGATCCCTCCTGTGGCCAGGATGGCAGCGACGGCTCCTAGGAAGCGGTTGTCAACCCTGCAGCCTGAGAGGATTGGTGAGAAGCCTGTCCTTGTCCCTTAATTCGCCACGAAGGCAACTGACCACTGGACTTTGAAATGGACCTTGAGGGATTAGGAATTAAGGTCCCAAGGGCCACCAAGATGGGCTGAAGCTCCCCTTACCTGGGGCAGGGGCTTGATGCACATTACTTCATTTACACCTTACACCCGCCCTAAGAGGCAGATCCTCTTATCCTCGTTTTAGAGATGAAGCTCAAGGAGATAAAGTCACTCCAGCTGGAGAGTGGAGGTGGAAGCAGAACGTGCATTGGGTTCTGTCTTGGTCTCTGGGACCAGGCAAGACAGAGCAGCCTCCAGCCAGGGTGGGTTGGGGTGGGAGAGTGGGACCAGGTCCTGCTAGTGCCACCGAGGAGGCAAGGCAGTCTGAGAGCGTGAGCCTGGGACTGAGGAGAACCTTCCACGCCTGTCCCAGGTGACGGTCCCTCCCCCACCCAGGATGTGTCATATTTACAGGGGCAGCCAAGGGTGAAGGGTAAGAGGGCCAGGGGCGGGGTGGGACCAGGGAGGGTGACGTCATTGCCTCTTAGTAATGCTTTGGCAGAGCCTGAAGCTCCCACCTTGGGAGGGAAAGGAGGGAGGAGGGGCTTTGTTGGAGCCAACAGCCAGGCAGCTGCCAAGTCAGTGAGCAGGACCGGGCGCCCCGCCAGGGGCCCCCCGACACCAGGCTCTGTGGGCACGGGGGACTCTGGAACGTGGTGTCCACAGTAGATTGACCGCAGTGTCACCAGCCTGCTTGTCTGTGCACCTGGTGGGGCTGGCGGCCATCTGTCCGCCTGATCAATGTCTGACTGTCTGACCGTCTGATTGTTTACCCCTTGCTGACTGATGGACTGTCTGGCTCATTTACATCTGTGTCACTTGAATACCCGAGGAGGGATGGGTTGAATCCTGGTCCACATTTATAAGACCTTGGGCTATCCTCTCGCAAAGGCGATACTCCCCTTCTGAACACCCAAGGTCAAGTGGAAGGAAGGAAAGAAATTAACATCCCCAGAGGCTTTGCAGTCACCCAGCCCTGAGCCAGGTGCCCAAGAGACAGAGCTAAACTGACAACGGCCTGCCTTTGGGGAGCTCACATTTTAACCGGGAAGACAGAGCCACACCCATGATGACTGAAACCAGTGCGTGGGACAAAATGGACTCAAGGCCAGAAGTAGAAAGCAACTTTGTTCTTGCCTCCCAATGTCTCTTTACAATTCATTCACCAGAGGGGGTTCTTCTTCTCCTGCCCCTGGAAGAAAACTTGGGCAGTTCCACAAGTTGTCTGACCACTGTTAGGGGATCAACATTCTTGGGCTACTCGAGTGGCAAAGAGAGCCCAGTTAACTATTGAAATGGACTGGTCCCAGGTAACAGCTTTGAGCTTGGGTTTAATGAAATCGTCTGCCCTTCCATACTCTGTGGGCAGCAAGCTTGTCGAATATCCTCCTCCTTCCCCTCTTCCTCCCAGTTTGCAGTTTCCGAGGCTGCCGGGGCAGAGAGAGGTCGGGGGAGATGTCAGCAGAAGGGAAGGTTTTACTCCATGAGTCTTGCTGTAAGATGGCTCCTGCCTGGCAGAGGGTGGAGCTGACCCTGGGGGACTCTCAGGGACCCCTGGGGACCATTTGGCTGTACCTCCCCCAGTGTGGGCCAAGGGCTGCCCCCCTGACTGGGTTTAACGGGTCCATTCTGCACACTCTCTGCTGCATTGTTTCCCACGAGGGTGATGGAAATGACGACGACGATGATGAGCTGTGACTCATGTAACACTTTAGCAAGCCGGGCCCACATTAGGACCCCAGAAAGCTCACCTGGGTCCTGTGCTCTGATGAGCCCAGGGTGAGCGGGCCACTCCTTCCTACACACGTCTCTTCCCACTCCTCCCCGAGCAGCTGGCAGCTCCTCTCTTGCCCTTTCAGAGCCAAACTCCAGGATCACTACGACCTTCTGTAGTTCACTTGAAAGCCTGCAGCCAAGCTTGGGGCAGGGGGGTCAGGTACCCCCACCTCTCACCCTCAGGAGGAGTTGGGAGTCCAGGTACCCCAAGAGCCTTTAGACAAAATCACTCTCCTCTCTAGCAGCCCGACCCTTTTATGCCCTCACACAGGTGGGTCATCAAGCCCAGGCTTCCACGGGGGCCCTTGTTCCTTGATGACCCCTTATCTGTCCCCAACCATGCTCCTCTTCTAGGGTCCCCAAGCCCAGAAAATGGGACCTCAATGGACTTAGTCGCTCAGGCCAGAACCTAGGAGGCTTCTGGAACCCCTCCCTTGCTCCCTAACCCTGACTGATCTGCTCGCTCTGTGGACTCATCCATCTTAAAATGACCAGCTCATCCTGCTTTGTCTGGGACTTTCCAGGTTTTAGCACCGACAGTCCTGCATCCTGGGAATCCCTCTGCCCCACGCAGCTTGGGATGGCCGGTCACCCTCCTCGCTCTCCACTGCTACAACCTGGTCCAGACCATGGTCACCTCTTGTTTAGACCACTGGCCTCCAGACGGGCCTCCCTGCCCCAACTCATGCTCCCTCCACCCACCCAACCCCAGCAACCAGAGGGTCCTCGAAAGATGCAAATGTGATCATGTTCTCTTCCCTGCACCTGCTTAAAGCCCTCAGTCAAGTCACCCTCTCTGAGCACTCTACCCTCCTCTCCTCCCTCTGCCCAGCTCCGCCCTCCCCACCTAGCCAGCTCTTTGAGGAGCATCCCTCACGCCTCTAGGCCTTCAGGAGCTGTCTGTCGGTCTGCCCTCCAGGGCCTGGTTAATGCGCTCGTCACCACCAGCCCTGGGATGGTCAGGAGGGTCCTCGGCACCCAGGTCCTTCCTGTCTGTCCAAACAGCTTACACTCTGAGGACGTGAGCCGGCCGGGCCCCGTTCTGAGGTCTTAGAAGGCTGCTGGCACTTCCTACAGACCTGAGTTTCATCTGATCCAGGACTGTGGGGATCTCACACACACACACACACACACACACACACACACACACACACACACTGAAATCTGTTTTTTGAGCACCTACTGCAGGCCAAGCCCCCGGCCAGGCACTGAGGACACAGGGATGAAAATCATCAATGTCTCCACGTACAGTCAGGAGCCCCACAGTGAACAAGTGGACACACACATATACACATGTATACACACATATACACACACAGACTCACATGTACACGCAGAGAAACACACAAGCACATATATACAGAAACCTGCACACACACACACAAACACAGATTCAGTGGACTTTAGAAACTCATGCAGATTGTTTAGTGGGCCAGTGGCCAGGCAGTGTGTGAATGCAACTGAAATTGTGTTGCCCTTGCGTGGCTCATTAAGAATCCCATACAACTCTGCAAAAGATCATGTGAAGTAACCAGTATAAAATGATATGTGTGCACTGATAGCCATGATAGCATTTACATGAGTGAGAGATAATAATAAATTATCTTCAGACATAAAGGAGTCTTTTATTTCTTTAGTTTTGCTCTTGATAACTAGTTATTTCTTCTTTTTGGGGGGGTGGGAAGCAAGCTTTTTATTTTTATTTTACTGTTTTCTTTTAACAAACTTTTTATTTTAGAACAGATTTAGATTTATAGAAAAGTTGTAAAGGCACCACAGAGACTTCCCATATATCCCCCACCCAGCTTCCCCTATTATTAACATCTTACATTGGTATGGTACATTTGATACCCTTAATGAACCCATTTTGATACATTACTGTTCATTAAAAGTCTATACTTGATTTGGGAAAAGTAAACACAGATACACGTACATAGACATGCAAACATAGATACAAACACAGACAAATGCAGAGCATGCAGACACACAGAGACACAAATATACACACATACACATCTGCAGACACACACATGCAGACATACACCCAGACACACACACTGACCCTATATTTTACAAATAAAGAGATGTGAATAAAAATCGCAGTTTACAATGGTTTTCCTGGGAGCTGGACTTGATAAGGCCGAGATGACACCCAACACCTAACAATGCAGCCCTCACTATCCCCACCTCCACCCCCAACACAGGTACTCCCCTCATCTTCCCCAGGAAATGTTCCAAGGGCCTTCACTGAATTCTGGCCTCCAAGCCCACCATGTAATTCCAGACAGGTCACTTCCCCATGGGGCCATGTGAGAAGTGGGAATGCTGTCCGTTCCCAGCCCACCCCAAGCCCTTCCGGGCCCAGGGGGGCTCTCCTTCCAGGACCCGGGGCATCTCCTCCAGGCAAGGCCTGTTGGGCTACTCCCAGGCCTCAGGCCTTTTCCTGACTGGGATCCTTTTAAAGTTCTGCGACCCATTCCTCTCCAGACCTGGCGGACCTGGGGCCTCCCATGCAGGGGCATTAGCTCCTCGAGGAGCATCCTGGTTCTCGGGACCTGGATTTGGCAGAGGGAGGCAGGGGGAGGCCGGGGCCCAGAGGCTTCTGGGCTGCCAGTGGTTCTGCACCCTCTCTATCCCCTGGCAAGCTGGCACCTGTCCAGAAGGGGGCCCTGATACCACCTCCTTCAGGAAGCCCTCCAGGACCCGGGCCCACTGCGTCCCTTCTCAGACAGGAGGGCGCCCCTGGCCCCAACTCTCTGGGTAATGTTAGTGGTGTATCTGCTTCGTGCTCTGCTGGTCTCTTCTCCAAGCATTTCTCAAACTGCTTGTGTAGCCACATTGAAAGAAGCATTTGTTGAAAACATGACTCCTAAGAGTCCCTCGCACTCAAGGAAGGAATCAGAATCTCCCATGTGGGGTGCAGGAATCTGGATTTTAAAGAAGAGGCCTAAATGATTGTAGATCAGGCAAGTAGGAGAAACACTGTGCTAAGGACCATTGCCCGAGTTCTTTTCTGCACCACCTTATTTCATTCTGGCCCTGAGAAAGGGGGGTGGGTGGGTATTATATTCATTCATTCATCCATTCAAAAAACATGCATTAAATGCCCAACAGGTGTCAAGCACTGTGCTCCAGGCTGGGAGCAGGGCAATGAATAGGCTAGAGCCCTCCCTGCCCTCACGGAAATTAAAATCGGCAAAGAAGACCCGAACTTAAATTAGGAATTGCAACTTACTATCACCAGAGTTCTGATGGGGGGCTGGAGTCAGGCAGCAGTTCTAAGCCTGCACATGGGCTAACTTCTTCAATCCTTGCAGCAAACCTGTGAGCTCTGGACAATGATTAAGCCCATTTTAGAGAGGAGAAACTAAAGACAGCTCCCCTTGCAGCTTGGAAGGACAGAATCTGGTGAACCCCCGGCCCGTATGATGGCAGATAGGAGGCCATGCCAGGCCTTGTAGGGAGGGCCACAGGCAGGCTCAGCAAGGCCACCCATATCATTAGGGGGTGCAGTGAGGAGAGCTCCCTGGAAGGAGATGGAAGGAGAAGCAGGAGTTAGGTGGGATAACAGAGGCTGATTTTTCCAGGGGCTGGAGGACAGCAATTCATTTCTGAGCTGGGCAGTGGGACAGAGGAGTTCAGGGCACTGGGAGGTGGGAGGGGGTTGTAGGGCTGGCAACACAGTCCAGAGGATAAGGCCAGCCAGTGTGGAAGGGGGACCCGACCAGGAGCTTGTGAATCTGACCGTGCACCTCCAGGTTCACTTCCTTGTAGGGAAAGGGAGGTGGGCAGCCAAGAGGCTGAGCCCTGGGCCAGGAGGCAGGGTGGCTGAGTTCAGATCCCATATGGCTGCACACTCGTCAGCTGTGTGACCCCAGACAAGCTACTTGACCTCGCTGAGCCTCCTCAGTTTTCAAATCTTTAAAACAGGGATGACGCTGAGAATTCTCATGTCCTAGGGTTGTTGCGGGAAGAACTAAGATGATGTGTGCAAAGGGCTGAGCACACAACTAAACGGTAGTTATTAGCATTGGTGATTTGGGGCTCAGAAAATTCTGTCCAATTTCAAGATGAGGAGATGGCAGTCCTGAGAGGCTGAGGGCCTTGTTGAAGGTGACCCAGCCAGTGAGGGGCCCTCGGTGCACAGCTCTTTCCAGCACTGAAGTTGCACCAGGGAAGCTAGCCACATGTGCATCCCTGCGTGGCTTAGAAGACCCTCAGGCCTCCTGGCTTCTCACCTCAGTGCTTTTCACCTCTGTTCCCACGAGCACATCTGCCTGGGCAGCCAACAGGCTAAGGAGCCTTGCAGCCAATTCTGATCGGCCAGGGCACCCCTGGGTGGGGCTGGGCTCCGGTACCCTTGGGAGGCCTGCAGTAAGTGGGTATGACCACCTTGGGAGGAGGCAGCCCAGACTCCCTGAACTCCTCATTTGTAAACAGTTCAGCCAGAGAGGAGAAGGGCACGATGCCCGGTGCCTGGTGGTGGAAGATGGCAGGGGTCCAGCAGCCGAGCCGAGGGCCCGGACGAGGCAGGCTGGGATGAAGGATGGCTGTGACTGACAGCTGTAGACACAAGGGGGGAAAGAAGGAGCCGGTGCCTGTGGCTACTTCTCCACACTCACAGCATTATCCAGAGCCTCAGCCTCGTGGAAGGGAGCCCAGCCAGCTCTTGGAGTCGGGACGTTTTCCAATACCCCGTCTACCTGGTCTTCTTCCTTGTGGAATTTCAAAATCCATTTTGAAAAGCCACAACTGTGATGTGGAGCAACAAGATGCCCTGGCTGAATTCAGCCAAACCTGGGGCGGAATCTATCCCGGCCTCTCACTACTTAGGTGCACTCAGGTAGACCATTTCACCCCTGTGCAACCTCAGTTTTCCCGTCTGTAGATTAGGGATGGTCTTAACCACCCCAGGGTCACTCTAAGGATGAGATGCACGGAGTGAGGGCCTGGCACACCAGAGGGGTCCCAAAAATGTATCACTAAGGATAGAAAACTATGGAAATGGGCAAAAGTGGTCTACACATCACAGGCCCGCAGTAAATATTTGCTGCTGAAGCAAGAAGTGGAACAAAAAAAGAAAGAAGCGAGCCCAACATCTGTGCCTTTTGTCTTTCTTTCTAGAAGCACAAGGGAATTGGAGGCCTTGGCTGGGGTGAGAGGAGAGCAGAGTAATTCTCGGGGAATGGAAGGCTGAGAACACTCAATGATGTCACCTCCCGTGTGCAGAATACATTACGTTCTCCCAAGTGCCGCTGGCTTTCTCTGACATGAAGGCTCTTCTGGGAAGGAGATGAAAACACTGAGTTCATGAAGACAGATGCCAGGGTCTAGTCTTGTCTCTATCTCTTATCCCGCAGCCTGAGACTAGATCCATCTCTTCTCTGAACTTCACTTTTCTTGTCTATAAAAGGAGGATCCAAACACCAACTCTCAGAGTTGCAGTGAGGATTAAATGAGGGAATGGAGGTCCAGTGCCTAGCACTAGGTCTCTGCAAATGGGAGCTGTCGTTACTATTACCTGAAGTCATCATTGTATCGGTTAGCTATTGCTGTGTAACAAACCACTCCCCAAACTGAAGGGCCTAAAACAATAAACGTTTATGTAGGTCACAATTCTGGGTGAGACATTTAGATTGGGCTCAGCTTGGTGGTTCTTCCAGTGTCCCTCTTGCATCTGCAGGTGAGGTGGGTGGCTCTGCTTCAGAGGGTGGGTTGGCTGTTGTCTGGGATGATGAGGTGACTCACTCAACTACTTGCCTCTCAATCTCCAGCAGGCTATCCTGGGCTTCTTCACATGGCAGCAGCAGAGTTTGAAAGACTGGAAGTGCCCCAAACCTCTTGAGGCTTAGGCTCAAAAGTGACAAGCTTTCTCTTCCTCCACATTCTACTGGACAAAGCAAGTCACAAGGCCAGCCCAGATTCAGACAGGAGGTAGCTGCGGTCACAGAGGGTGTGGATATAGGGAGGGGTGTGTGTGGCTATTTTTGCAAACAGCTGACCATCAGCTGTGCAGCCAATTCGGGGCACCTGGGATAGAAGCCGGGTCTCCTGATTCTCAGTGCAGCAAATCATCCCACTGTCCAGGGTGACTCCCACTTCCACTGCCCAGTCTGCCCTGTGTCACCAGCAGGAAAGCCTGTTGCTCTCCCAGGTGTTGTCACCACTGCATCTTCCATGCCTTAGCCAGAACCAGGCTGCCACCTTCAAATTCCTTTACTTTACCCTCAAGAGATGGAGACCTGGCCCCAGTCAGGGCCAGGCCCACACATCTGCACGTGGGGTCCTGGGGCTCTGAGGACCCACATCTCCCACGGATCAACCCGGGTGGAATCCCTGCTGCCAGTCCTCAAAGGAAGACATTACACACGGCCCATCTGGACACCCCTTCCCACAAGGCAGCCCCAGCTGTCCACTAAACAAACTCATTAAATGATCCCTGAAGAGGAGTTTTAGACTGGAATAAGCTACAGCTACTTCCCTCCAGCCCCCTGGGAAAAGTTTTCCTGCCCACGTTGAATGGAGGCCCACGGAGATCAGTTCCCGATGCCGGGGGTGGGGCGGTGGTGCCTGGTTCTCATTTGTGTTCCTGTTCTGACTGGTTCCCGTGCATCCTCCCAGGGGACTGGAATTCATTACCTTGCCTCCGGGCAAGGCAGCCCCCGCGGCACTCCCAGGCAGGGAGGACGTGGGGCAACAGCCAGCCTGGGGACAGGCTTCTCGCCGCTTCTCCTGTGCACTGACCAGCAGGCAGAGAGGGGCTCTGAATCTTCTTTCCTCCCTTTCTGTCTCCAACCCGGGGCATGTTTTCTGGTTTATTCATGTTTATTGTCTGGATCCCCCCCTAGACTATAAGCTCCACAGAATCAGGGACCATGTATAGCTTGGTGGACCCCAAGTCCTGCCACCGGGCCACAGGGCCTATTTATTGGGTGACTAATAACTATTTACTGAGCTGATGGATGGATGGATGGATGATGGGTGGAGAGATGGATGGATGGATGATGGACGGATGGATGGATGGATGAAATGTTAGATTTAACTGAGTTGAGCCTCCTCAGAAAGGACCCACCTCCTCTACTCCTTTTCTGAACCAAAGGTCTTTACTCCTATTGGCTTTGAGACCCAGTGGAAAGGGCACTGGACACATAGACCCCAGGGGCTGGTCTTAGCTTCTCCACTATCCGTGACCAGGGACACCAGAGTGTCCTGTGCGGCCATACCAGTTGTTCCCTGACAACCCCAGAAGGCACATTTATTTCAACTACAATGTGAATGACTCCTGGATTTGTGCCATGGGGCAGCCCTGCAGCAAGTGATGTAACTTCTCAATGTGGGGAGAGCAAGGGTGTCTCCCCTGTGGGGTGTGAAGCGTGAAGGTTAAGACCAAGTAAACGGCAGCTGCTGTGCAGTGATGACGGGAGGAAACAGGTACCAGAGGGACGTGCCGCCCTGTGCCTGCCGGGACGAAGGTACCCTCTGCAATGGCTTCCTGCTGTCTCCTCTTTCTGTCCTGCCTGTCCCTTTGCTGCTGCCCGAGTCACACTCACTTGTGGCCCAGCTCCTCCTCTGCCTGGGTCCCGCTCAAAGCTGCACCCTCACCCACCCTCCCTCTCTTCTCTTTAGGGTCTCCTCTGGAGAAGGGGCTCTCTCCCCACATCCTACCCCTACCAGACCATGACCTACCCGCCAGGTGGGTTCACCCCACAACTGGAGGGGATGCAGACACCACCCCAAAACCACCACCTCCTGAGCCCCCAGGCCCCAGGACTCCGTGAATGGGGGCAGAGAGGACTGGCCTCTGGGCTCACTTGGGTAACTGATGCAGAGGTGAGGTGGACCCCTCACTCCCATCTATCCACTGTCACCAGTGCCCACTCCTGCCCCCACAACCCATCCAGCTCTGACCTTCCATCCACCCCCTCCCCGCCAGCCCCTCTGTCCTTCCAGCTGTTCCTGCGGGTGCCCCCTCCCCACCCCAGTGTCCTGCAGGGAGCCTGTTCCCAGAGAGTGTTGCTTGAGGCATGTGAGGTAACTCTGGGGGGTGGGCGGTTGGCTCTGGGCCTGACCTTCCCCCAGCCAAGAAGGCAGGTGCTGGGGAAATGACTTCAGAAGGGCAGCTGGGGTGGGAGTGGGGTGGTGGTGCGGAAGGGGAGGCGCTCACATCCGAGGGTCCGGGTCTGCTACAGCCTCCTACCTGGCTACACCTTCCCCAGGCCTGAGGCGGCTCAACCCCACCGGGCAGGGGGCTGAGCTCAGGGCCCTGCCCCCACTGTCAGGACCCATCAGCCCTCTCTGCCCTAAAGCTAGAGAGGGCCACCCCAGGGGTGGGAATCTCCCTGGCGCTGACGAAGTCACTGGGAAGCAGCTGTTAGATACATTGGCTCATTGAAGCACTCTGGGAATTAGGCCTCACAGCCCCCACTTTACAGATGGGGAAACAGAGGCTGGGAGAGGGGAGTCACTGGCCCCCAATCACCCCAGCGAGCAGAGCAGAGGCTCTTTGACTGGATCTGATTTCAGCGGGGGTGGGGGGTGAGGGGCTGCCAGGGGAGTGGCTGGTTCCTGCTGGAGGGGAAGGGGAGGCTGAGCCAGCAGAGCCTCCACCCCCTTTCCTGTTTGTTCCACTTGCTGCTCATTAGTCTACTTCCTTTCACAGGATGCCAGAGGCCTTGGGCGAGTCCCCCAGGGGGTCCCACGACAATGCTCTGCCTGGACAGTGCTTTCAGCAGGTGGCACTTGGGTGCTGGGATGTACCTTTGTACCTGCGGGCAGGTGTGCTTGGTGTACATGTGTGTGCCGCCTGTGTGCAGGCGTGTCTCTGTGTCGCTGTGTGCACAGGTAAATGTATGGAGATTCCCCATACTCACCTGAATTCAGGTGCCACATGGGCAGGGACTTTTTGTTTGCTACGGTATGCCCAGAGCCTGCAACAGTGCCTGGCACACAGTAGGTATCATTTTAAATATTCATTCAGTGAATGAATGAATGAGCCATAATCCACAGGTTCTAAAGACCCCAGACAGCAGCTGAACATGTGTCCTGCAGCGACGAGGCAACGTGGGTCTCTGTCTGGCTGCAGAGCAAGGAGGGGGTGACAGCTGACCCAGGAGACGGCCTGGTGGCTGGATGCTCCAGTGTCATTGGTGCCATTCCACTTACACCCCCACCGCTGCCCCCTGACTGGGAGGAATTGTTCATCTGGAACCCCAGGGTGGGGGCTGGAGGAGGAGGGGGCTCTGCCAGGGCAGGCTGGGCAGGGCGAGGCTGAGGGGCATTTGGCCTTTCCTGCCCTTCACTGGCCACCTGCAGCTTTTTAGTCTGAGGGGAAGAAGAGCTGGGAAGGGAAGAAGAGCTGGGAAGAGGGGAATTTCAGTGACCCTAGAACCAGGCCAATTGTTAAAATACTGAAATAGCTCCCTACTTGTTGATGGCAATGCCCCCAGCCCAACTCCTAGGAACCCCTACCCTCACCCCCCCCACCAAGGCACCTGCAAAGGTTGATGACAGCAGGCAGACCTGATTCCAACTCAAGCACAGCTTCTGTTCTCATTGGTCAGTGTCCATGCAAATCAATCCCCAAGCCCAGCTTCCTGCACATTTCCCAGGTACTGCCACTGGCTCTTCCAGGGAAGCCAGAGAGCAAGCTCATGCCCACCTGTGCTTCCTGTCTGGCCCAAGGAAGCTGTGGGAGGGGGGCACTGCCAAGGGGCACCCTTGCATCCTCCTGGCCCCTTGCTTGGGAGCCAGCCCACCATGGGGCCACATGCCACTCCTGAACGGCATGTACCTTAGTCCAGACCTTGGTGGGAGAGATGGCAGCCCTGGGGGCAGGCTCCTACCCAAGCAGCCCAGGGAGGAAGGCGATAAGGGGTGGAGGCCCCAGGTGGGCTCCTGGGATGGGTGACCGGCTGCAGAGCTCATTCAGGAACTGGAGAAATCAGTCTACGTTCCTTCCCTGAAGAAATTTCACAGGCCTTGTGAAGAGGGAGGCAGCTAGAAGCTGGGTTCTCTCCAGAAGGTGGGAATGAGTGGCCCACCAGGCTCATTATTGACAGTGACCAGATTTCACAAAAATTAGTGCTGTGGTCTGACAATCCAGCATAGCCTGGGGTGGTGGGAGGTGGCAGAGCCCGGGGGATGGCCTTTGAAGTCGGGTGTGTGGGGTCCAAATCCTGCTTTGGAGCTCCCCAGCTGGGAGGCCTGGGGCAGGGTGGGCACGCCAGAGGAAGCAGGCTGGGATTTTACCCAGCCCCTTAATAACTTTTGGAATTTTCTTAATCTTCTCTAAAGTGTTCTGCAAACACAGTTTTGAGCTCACGCCCACCCTATCTGGCCCAGGATCACACGGGAAGAAGTTGGAGCCTGATGCCCTGGCTCCTGAGGACAAGGCATTTATTAGGAGACACCCTTAGAAGCTGGCACCCTCCCTAAGGGTGGAAGCTGGGAGGGGCCCCCCTGTAGAATGTCAGGGCCAGTGAGGACAGGCCAGGTGGAATCACTGACCCCCCCACTGAGAAAGTGGTGGCCAAGGCCACAGAGGGGACCCTCAGGGGATCCCCCCACTGCTGCCCCCTCAGCTGGACCTTGGGGCTCCCATTTAGGCTGGAACTCTGCAGGTGCTTCCCATCCCCTCAAAACTCCCAACCTCAAGCCCAAGGTGAGCACCGGACATTTGGGCCTGACCCACCCAGACCATAATGCTAACGGGTTGCAGTTCTTTGGCAGAGGGCAGGAGGGGCTGGATTCTCAGATTCCTGGACTACCCCTAATACCCCCATTCTTCCCACCACTCTGGTTAAGAAGGGGTTAAGGAGAGATGTGCATGGGGGAAGAAAGGGCCCCCCCAGCTTCTCTGTGGTCATAGACTGCTGTCTCCATCTAGATATCACCCCCAACTCCCGGCGGCTGCTGGAACCCTTAGAGAGACACGGGCAGCCATTCATTCATGCCTGCTTCTCCCTGGGTCTCGTGCTGGGGCCCCCACATCCCAGACACCAGTGAAGGACTGGAAAGCTCTGCCTGCCTGGCAGCCCCGACTCCCCTGCCCCTTGTGTTCCCCCATCCCCACCTCCCACAGACCTATACCCTCTGTGTGCCCCACACCCTCTCCACTGCCTGTCCAAGACACCATAAAGACATCTGCCCAGCTGGCAGCATTTGGGGGGTGAGTTTTGGGGTTCCTGGGGGTGCCAGCACCCCCAAAGCAGCAAGAGAATTGACAAGAATTCAGCTGTTATTCTGTGCCAGCATACATTATGTCACAGATAGAGCCTCACCTGACCCCATTAACATCTCAGTGTTCAGTTGTGAGGCTGGGAGAGGAGAAGGGGAGCCTCCAACCAGGGAAGCGGGATGCTTTGGCCAAGTGGCTACGAAGTCCCAGAACCTCGATTCCAACTCAGGGCTGTCAAACTCATGAGTCTGAGTCCTCTCCCAGGCAAGGGGATAGACAGCAGCAATTCTTTCTGAGCCTAATGACCCAGAAGTTGCACGGCGGGGCTAATGAGTGTCTTCTGAGCAGAACCAGACCCATTACCAGCCCCAAATAGCTCAGAGTCCAGCTGGAGCCCCAGATTCTCTTTATCTGACAAGGGACCCCCCCTGCTCACAGCCAGAGACCAAGCAACATCTCTTTACTTAGTGGTAGCCGTCTCCTCCCACCTATCAGGCTCTCTCCCTGTCTGCAAGGCCCTGCTCAGGGAGGGGAGAGCACGTGGGATTCCTGTGGCACAGGGTAGGCAGAAGGTCAAAGTGAAGCAGATCCCAATGGCTTTCCCAGTGGAACCACTGCAGCCTGTGGCCCAGAGGTGGTGGTGGTAGGGGAGGACAGTGTCAACTGTGCAGCCAGTTCCTCTCGCCTACAGCGGCCTGTGGAGGCAATGCTTAACCTCTATGCCTCACTGTCCTCAACTGGAAAATGGGCACAATAACGAGGATGCACCATGCAGGACTATGGAGAAGACCGGGCGAGTGTCTGTCGGTGGGGCATGGCAAAGAGCAAGTGCCCTCCAAGCATCAACTACAAGACACCCTCTTGCTTCATGGGCCTTCGCCTCTGTCCCCACTGCCAGCCATCACCATGGGACCAGGTTCACAGTATGTGCATTTATGTTTTCAAGCCCAATGACCTCTCTAAATCCAGTTGGGAAGGGGTGCCAAGGTTGGTTTCTTTGGGGGAGGTCTGGGTTCTAGCCTCTAGCCACATTCCTTCGAGTGGCCAGTGAGGAGGAAAACTTCACTTTCCCAACCAACCTTGGTAAATGAGAGCTAGGTAAGTGGTGAAGGTTTTCTGTTTCTGCTTTGACCGCCAAGAAGCTCAGAGGCAAAATTATATATAGTTCAATGAAACAGCTATAGCTCAGGGATGGTGACCACTTTCACTGTGCATTCCAGCTGGATTGATGGACAGTGCTGTGTTGAGGTTTCTGAGGCTGCCATTAGTGATGTCAGGGTGCATCCATGCGCACTGTGATCAATTAGTGATGTCTGCCATGAGCACGGCTACAAATGGCATCCTACGTGCGCAGCGCAGGCATTTGCCACCAGCAAGTAAATAACTTTATGGACAACTCAGCTGTGTTTACTTCACCTCACCCAAGTCTATACTTACTCATAAATTGATATTTTCCCACTATCTTTGAATTCTATTTTATTATATGTACTTCTTTTGTGGAATGAGGCAGGTTATAAATAAAATAAACTGGAATGGCTTCATCCGGAGCCCCCAGCCCTCAGAGCTTGACATGTGGCTGCAAGGAGAGTCCCTGATAGTAGCACAGAACAAGACTAGTTCCCAAGGAGCTTAGGGTTTACTCAACCCCCAGTGCTGGGCTCAGAGACCTGAAAGTGGGCTTACTCCCCATGTCAGCCACAGAAAATCTCTTGCAAGAAATTAATCAGCTTAGACCAAGAGTCAGGCCGTCCCGGGGGGCCACCACCAGCCTCTCTCTTTGAGGAGCCAGTCTGTGGCTGCATCCTGCGAGGGCCTGAGAATCTAAAGCAATGTGAATCAGGAATCACCTCGGAGACCTGCTGAAAACACGCAGATTCCTTGTCCTTACTCCAGATTGGTTGCATCAGAGTTCCTGAGGCCTGGAATCTGCATTTTCACGAGTGCGCAGCCCACAGACCTGGGGCTGTCCAGGTGCCTGGAGGAGCCATGGAGCGACTTCAGGCCGTCCTGGGCTCCAGGCTGGGGCAGCGGCGCCACCTAGTGGTCCTGGCTGTAACACCTCCTGGCTGCTGCATTACCCACTCACCGTAGGGAGGCAAGGTGGGCGCTGGCTTTCCAGATGGAAGGCGAAAGAGTCTCCGCACCTCACCTCTTCCTCCTCCTCCAGGGTGAAGTGGAAAAGGAGGAGACGGAGGGTCAAGCTCCCTCCTAGGCCTCCTTCTCCCCAGCCTTCCTCACCATCCCCCCACCCACACACCCTAAAGGTTCATGGCACACGGCAGGTGTCCTGGTGCTCAGCTGTAGGAGCTGTGCCCAAGCAAGAGGTTCCTTTAAAAAGTCTATATTTCATCTTTAAAAGTCCCCTGAACTCTGCACATCTTACTCCATAATATTTCTTTAATATGAAAATGTCTCCTTCCGCAGATCTTCACCAAAAAGCAGATGCTCTAAAAAGATAGGCCAAGCTTGCCCCGGGGCTCACCGACCCCCTGGCCAGCCCACTTCTGTGTACCTTCTGGAGGCAGCTGTACTGTAGTCTCAGAAGCAGGAGCCCAGAGGTCTACACTTTTCTCAACACCCAAATCAAACCCCAGCCCCCACCCCACCCCCGGCAGCCAGGCAGGCAGCCCAGAGCCCAGCCCACCACTGTCCACGTGGACCAGGCTGAGCAGGGGCCAGAGACGCCACCAAAGGGCCCCGGTCCCTGGGGACAGCAGCCAGGTGGCCCAACAGACCCAGCCACTCCCTCCTGACCCCTCCTCTCCCCAGACACCTTTGGTCTCCCTGAGAAGCAGCATCTCTACCACAGCAGGCTGGGTTGTTACAAATCCTCTTTAATAGTCACTCTTTTGATGTTGAGTATGTTTTATACATCTGTGCATGCAGAGCCCACTCCCCATTTCCCCTACAAGGCACAGCTTCACCCACCCCCACTTCCTGGGGGGCAGAGGACTGCTGATGCAGAGAGGTAGGCCCTGCTGCTCCCAGGAGAGAGTGCCTTCCCCCCCAGACAGCTCAGGGTCTTGGAGAATGTCAGGCCAGCTCGGTGCCTTCCCCTGGGGCTCACTAAGCAGCCCAGGGCGAACCCAGACCCCCAAGGTCCTGCCCCCATGGCTTGGCCCAGTCTGATGTGAGCTGCCTGGATGGGGTTGGGTCAGGCCTGGAGAAGAGCTACTGCCCCTTAATGTCAGGTAAAACCCACCCTCTCCCATTACCTTCAATAAAAATGTGAAAACCAAAGACACAAGCGTCTTAGTGGAAAAAAAAGTGCACCCACGCAGTGGGCAGAGCTCCGACAGCCCAGCATGCCTTGCTCAAACTCCCACCCCCACCCCAATTTTTTAATATGCATGGCCATACAATATACATGGTCTCGAGGGCAGGTAGAAATCCAGCCCACCCAGAATAGGACAGGGACACTGCAGGGAGCATTTTCTCAGAGTTACTGAGAGTACCCTGGTGGGCAGGGGATAGAGGGGCCACAGAGCACCCAGGGCTCTGGGCTGGCAGGATCAAGGCAGGCAGAGGGGTCCTCCAGGCCCTAGAAAGCCCCACTTCTAGCCAGCACAGGAAGAGTAGGGCAAGGGAGGTAGGCCTGGAGGAGGGAGCCAGGGAAGCTCCTAAGAGCTGTGAAGTTGGGGTCGGGCAGGAGGTGGGGACGGGGGCTGCATTAGTACTTGGGGACCTTGCTGTAGTCTTCGGAATGGACGTGCCGGCACAAGCAGATGGACAGAAGCATCCCCAGGAGCTGTTGAGGGAGAGGAGAGTCAGATGAGGTGGGACTGCCCAGTCCCCCAGGGGCCCCCGCCAGCCCAGGCATAGGAGAAACATCTTGCCAGCCAGGTCAACACCCAGATTTTAAACCAGATTAAAGAGATGCTCAACTCAAGCCTCACAGCCACCCTTGTGATGCAGGCAGCAGAGGGAGGCCCAGAGAGGAACGGTGCCTTGTGCAAGGCCACAGAGCTGCATGGCGCACAGGCCAGCCTTGCAGCAGGGCCTCTAGAAACTGATGGGCCACTTGTCTCGTAGACCTCAGCTTCCCCGATGACACCGGCAGAGCCAGGACAATCAGGGAGGGCAGAGCACAGAAGGGGCCGGAGGGGAGGGGATGCAGACCTCAATGACAGCAATGCCCACACACACGCCTAGGATGATGCTCAGGTTCTCCTGCAGCCACGCCTGCACCTTCTTCACGCAGCCCTGCGAGGGAAGAACATAGCCATGTCACCCCACATTGAGCCATGCCAGGCCACCTCACACAATCACCAAGAGGGACCAGCCCCAGCCCAAAGAGCCTGCTTTTGCCCAAAGATACCCTGAATGAGTAAGATGGACAAATAAGTAGATGAAGATAAAAATGACCAAAAAAAAAAAAAATCAAAGGAAGGAACAACCAAGTGAAGGGAAGCATGAGCAGTTGCCCTGAGCCTCCCTGTCCCCAGCCCCATGGCCCTCTGCACACCTCCTGGTACACGGGCCAGTCCTCGGGGCTGTTGCCACTCTGCGTGCTGTTGCGGGGACCCTCGCAGAAGCCCATCGTCACGAGGAGGCCGCCGTCCTCGTCCCTTTTCCTCTCGCAAGAACAGGGGTAGGTGATGTTGGGGCGGCTCATGAGCTCGGCGTTGTCTGTCCAGTTGTAGAAGCTCAACCAGCCACAGCACTGCATCTGGGCAAAGAGGGGGCCAGGCTGCTCGTACCCACTGCCTGCCACAGGCCTCTGGACCCATTGGCAGAAGTGATGGAGGCTTGGATCTGTCACTTCCAGGCCTCTGGGACCCCAGCCAGACCGCCAGGATTGAAGTTTAAGTTTCACATTGGCTCCTGTTAAGCCACAAGGGACATAAAGGGGCTCTCTGGAAACATGTGCCATAGACTATTAATACAACAAAAAGCAAAAATGTAAAGCAAAGTAGGAGGGGAGCTCAAGTTGAAAGATAGGACACAGGTATGCGGGGCACAAGGAGGGCAGGTGACACACGGTTGAGAATGTGGGAGCAGGAGTCGGGCTCCTGGGTTCTAATCCCCGGTTCTGCCACCTACCAGCTGAGTGACCACAGCTGAGGCACCGACCTCAGCCTCCTCATCTGCACAATGGGGACGACAAAAGTTCCTAAGTCACAGAGCTGTTAGGAGGCCTAAATGGGATGAGGCAAGCAAAGCCTCCAGCACAGGCCAGGAAAGCACAGTGAGAGCTCAGTAAATGCCAGCGCCACTTGTAGCTGCTGAGCACGTGATGGAATTGAAATCTGACTCTGAGCTTCCTAGTTGCAAAAGTGATAAAGGAGACATGGGGAATTCTGACTTTTTAGAGGGGAAAATGCTCTAAATTAGGGGCAGAGGTGTAGAAAAAAGGCTTCCAGGCTCTGAGTGCTAAAAAGAGTTTCCTGGGCTTGAATTCCTGACATGAGAGCTCTCAGCAGAGAGGGATTGGGGTCCCGGGGCTGGGCCTGTGCTGGAAACACCCTGGAAGGCGAGCAGCCCTGGGTGTTTCAATTCCTGGCCCTGCCTTGTGCATGGGCAAACCGCTGCACTTCTCTGAGCCTCAATTTCCACATCTGGAGAGTGGGATAATAGCAGCTGTTATGCTAGGGTCCCCAGGAAGGTTCAGTGGGACAGCAAGGGGGAGCTGCAAGCCATGGTGCCCTGCCCAGTGGCCAGCAGGGGGTGCTCCAGGCACGCGCAGGCATGCTCACTCTCCAGGCGGGGTTGCTAATCCAGGTTTCATTTTTCACGTTCCAGTCCCCTAGTCTGCCTCCCTATCCCATCCTGGCTGCCTTCCCTCCCGCAGAAAAAAGCTAGCACCTCTGAGGGTACACAGGTGTGCAGGGCCAAGTGCAAAAAGGCAGCTGGCCTTGGCCCATCCACCACAGCGGGCAGAGCCCTCCTCTCCCGGGTCCCCACATGCACCCCTACGGACACCTGTGCTGGCGTCTGCTCCCGGCAGCACGAGCCACCGTCCACCCTGGGTCTGCGTGGTTGTGCATGGGGAATAAGACATCGCCACCAGCAGGATGCAGACTCGATCTCCCAGGAGCATGGATCAGTGGCACCATTTTATAGAGAAGGAACCTGAGGCTGGGAGAAGGTCCAGCTAGGAAGAGGCAGTCAGCACTCCAGCCCCAAGGAGCGTGACTCACAGCGTGCATTCTTAACCACCTGCCCAAGCAAATGTCAGCATCACCTCGAGGCCTTGCCTGCTGCAGGAATCCTCTTGCTGCCCCCCAACCAGCAGCTCCCAAGGGACTCCTCTCCCCCCACCCTGACCCCTTAGCAAAGGGTCTTAGTAATTATGGCCCAAATTAAAGGTGTGAGAAAAACCTCTCCAATGGGCATGAGCCCTCCAGCTGAGGGAGCCCCAGCCCCCGACCTGAGCTTCTCTGATCCTTAACCCAGTGACTGGTGAGGTACACAGACCGGAAAACACCCCCTGCCCCTGTTCACACCACGGAGAATGGACAGGCCCCTGTGTCCTGGACCAATGCCCTCTCCAAGGTCCAAACTATCCTAGTACCTCAGAGCCGGGCTCTCTCCAGATGCCTCTGCCCCACCCCACCACCATACCCCACAGCCTTCCAGCACAGGCAGTTGGTGCCAGCAGGTCTGAAGTGACCTCCTGGAGCAAGGAGGAGGCTAAAGCCCAGAGAGGGCAGGTCTCAGCCAAGGGCACACAGCATCTGGGACCATGATAAGGTTGAATCAGGACCCATCAGTCAAGGTCGATTTGTGGGTCAGGTGATTGGTTCACCATCAAGACAGGTCAAAAGCCCTGTCAGTCTGTCCATTCATTTGTCAGTCTCACTCTCTTAACTGAAGCATGAAACACATACACTGCAGTGCACAAACCTTTTGAGTTCAGCTTGACAAATTTTTAACCACCCTGATCAAGATTTGGATAGAATGTTCCCTTCACCCAGAAGTTCCCTTGGGCACCTCCCCAGTCAATGCCCTGCCCAACTGGCCTCCACTCAGTCCTCTATCAGCACATCAGCCTCGGCGCCCAGTTTCTTTACACCCAGGGTGGAGCTGCCAACCCTCCCCAGCCTGGTCTGGGCTGGGAGAGGGTCAAGAGCTGCCATTTCTTTCTGGTCCCCCCTGCCCCAACACTTACACACAAACTCACAAACACAGTCTCTCCCTGTTGGGCACACACAGGCAGCACGGACGCCCAGACCGACACACAGACGATGGCCCACCATGGCCCACTTACCTGAGCCTGCACGTAGTCCCAGGCCTCCTGCAGGCTGTCCTTACCACTGGCGTTGTAGCTCCTAATGAGCTGGGACACGATGTCACCCATCTCCTGCTTCACCTGCAGAGGTGAAGGCAAGGATCGGGGTCAGGTTCCTGCAGTCCAGGCCACACCTAATTAAACCAGCCCCCCAACCACTCTGGGGAGCTGGCTCGAGAGTGACGCATCTCAGCCGCTCTCCAGGCCCTTCCTGGGTGCCAGCCCCATGCAGTCAGGGCTGACCCCTCCTGGTCCACACCTGGCAGTTGTGTGGCCCTTTAACCACGAGTCATTCCGCCACTGCCCTGCTGGAACCCCTCCAGTGGCCTCCCACCACTCAGGAAAAACACCAGCATCCTCTGGAGGCCTAGGAGGCCCTCCACCCTCTGGCTCCTGCCCCAGGGCCTTTGCTCTGGCTGCTCCCTGTGCCTGGAATGCTCCTTCCCGATATGAACACAGCTCGCTCCTCGGCTTCCTTCAGGGCACTGCTCAAGTGCCACCTCCTTGGAGAAACATTGCAGGGCCACGCCACCAAATGCCAGCCCTTCTCCAACCCCCACTCCTACCCTAAGATTACTATTGTTTTCAGGATTTTATTTTGTTTTTGTTTTTTGGTCTCTCTCCTCCACTAGGATGTCAGCTCCATGGGGGCAGGGACCCTCTCTGGTGTGCTCACTGCAGAGACCCCAGGGGCTGGAGGGAAGCCCGGCCCAGAGTAGGTACTCAATAAATATCTGATGAGTGTGTTTAACCAGTGATCCACTAGGCTCTGGGCACGGGGCCAGCAGTGCTCACACCTGCATCGGTTCATCCCACCCAGCCCAGGAGGAAGGGGCTGTGACTACCCTACCCCACAGCGGAGACACTATTGAAGAAAAGGAGGGATAGGGCAGGAAAGCCAAGCTCGACTTTCTTCTGTTGCAGAGCAGGGTGCGGCCTCTGGGAACACAGCCCCCGACACTGCAGGGGAGACACCTGGAGGAGGACCCTGAGACCCCAGACCTGGACCCTCAGAATCCACCACTCTGACAGTCCTCCATCCCCGCCCTGCCCCTGCAGAGGGCAGCAGCACGTGGGACATTTATAACCTTCACGAGCAGTGAATGTTTGGGGGTGGGGGGGAGGGGAAGTGTTTAGACACCTCTCTGTGACCTGGCTGCCTGACCCAGGGCTCCCTAAAATCCACATCCCAACTATACCGGTCTCCCTTCCTGGGGCGCTCAGGACTTTTGGATCCCTGGCAGAGGTAGAAAGAAAGACCTGGTTTTTATTAAACTCCACCGAGAAAATGCTGATTTACATAGAAGGCAGGCAAGGAGTTCATGGATCAAAAATCTTCAGTCCCATGGTTATCATTTAAACAATGATAACTGTTTAAAATTGAGAGTGATGATGATCGTACAACAAAGTGAAGATAACATGAGACACTGTTTATCTTGGACAGAATATATGTTATGTGAAATTAGGAACCCCCTACTTTATAACTCAAGCTCTCAATCTCAAGGCTTGCCCTTGTGAAACTTACGACTGTAAAGGGGAGGCTAAGCCCACATATAATTATGCCTAAGAGTCACCTCCAGAGAACCTCTTTTGTTGCTCAGATGTGGCCTTTCTCTCTCCAGGCCTAACTCTGTAAATAAATTCATTATCCTCCCCCCTCCGTGGGACATGGATCCCAAGAATGAGCCTGGCCATGTCACTGAGGGATTGAGAATGTCTTCTTGACCAAAAGGGGGAAAGAAAGGTAACAAAATAATGCTTCAGTGGCTAAGAGATTTCAAATAGAATCAAGAGGCTGTCCTGGAGGTTACTATTATGCAATCTCCAGCTAGATATCCCAAATGGCCACAGTAGGATAAGCCCTAACCAACAGTAGTCCCCCAAATCCTAAAGAATACCCAGGTCCCTACTGTAGACTCCACAGAAGTTTCACTAAGTTTATATTTCAGAAACTTAAATCCTCCAGAGTGTTCCTATTCCAGATAAATCCCAAAACCCAGAGGCAACAGCCACTTCAAGAACATCAACCAGTTGCATCCCTTTTCCCATAATGTCAACACCCCTTTTCGACAAGAACAAGTTAGGGTGGTCACTGCCTAGACATCCCTGAAGACTGAGAAAGTCATTAAACCAGAGGAAGGGGTAGCAACAGACAAGATAGGATTTTAAAAAGGATTATGAATACTGAATCTTTATATAAATGTTTTAAAATGTTTTATTTTTTTTTAGTTGCTAGCACATTAGAATAACTAGAAGGAAATAAGTGAAATGGTGGAACTGTAACCCATAACATTCTTTGAAATTTGCTCTATAGCTACTCATTAAATCATACTTTGAAAGTTATCACCTTTCTATATATATACAATATCTCACAATAAGGAAATAACTGAAACTGTGGAACTGCAATCCATAACATTCTTTGAAATCCACTAACTACTTGTTAAATTGTAATTTGAAAGGTATCACCTTTCTGTATATGTTATATTGCACAAAAAAAATGCAAAAAAAAAAAAGTCTTCAGCGCCAATGGCCTCTCACGTGGGTGTTGAAAAGAGAGGGCCCCACTTACAGCAGCTTTTCAGGAACAAGTCTGCTCTGCAAATGCAAAATCAGCCACAAGCACGAGGACAGGTGGGTGTGGGCACCCGTGGTGCCAGCCCCACCCTCCCCCCCACCCCCACCCCAGCCGCTCCCTGACCCAGGCGGGCCTCTCCGGTGAACCTTGCCCAGAGGCCTTCCCGGGGCACTCAAGCTTGGAAAGGCTGGTCATCATCACCTATGTCACTGCAGGAACCCCAGGGCAAGTGACCGGGCACTGGCCCAGCACTAAGCGGACGGCTGGGCACCTGCCCCTTGGTTCCTGAGAAAGAGGAATTGGGAGAGGTGGGACAGGTGCTTGCAGGCAGGGGGTTTCAAAGCCTAGCCCCGAGGAGATGCTGTGAGTGGGGCTTCCTCCAGCTACCCACAGGCAACCTGAGCCTCCCCCCACTTCTCCTTGCACCCTCAGATGCTGTGCTCGCAGAACCCACATCCTCCAGATGGAACCGCAGCCCCAGTTGCCAGCCCCACTCCAGTAAATACCCTGGGGAACCAACCTCCCTCCAGCCAGGCTCCCACTTCCACCCCGTGACCGCTCTGCACCTCTCCCTCTCAAGAAAGCATTTAGCATGATCTTTTCTCTCTCTCTTTTTACCCATACAGAGTGCTATATCATCATAATAATGCGGTCAAAGTTTTTTAAGTACCAGGCCCCAGGTTTTTAACACATTTTTAATGCCCTATCTCAATGCAATCCTCAGAGCAGACCTGGCCTAGGTACTGACTTGGTTCCCTCATTTGAGAGGTACAGAAAAATGAGGTCCAGAGAGGTTAATTAACTCATTCAAGGTCACACAGCCAACACGTGGAAATACCAAACTGTGGACCCAGGCTTGTCCAATTCCAGAACCCATGTTTTAAAAAGCTCTACAGCCTTTCTTAACAGGGGTTCAGAGAAGGTAAGTGGTTTGCCCAAGTCGCCCAGCTGAGGCTGTCCACCTGCAGAGCTTGGGTCCTTCTGCCCTCACTGCCTCTGCTTGCCTTCTGCACCCCAGAGAACGGAGGATCCCTGGGGCATGGAAAGGAGGGAGGCCCCCAAAGCATCTGCGTGGAGAGCCACCTCCCCAACATCCTTCCCCACCCACCAGGTCCCTTCCTCCTGCTACCCTCCCCACCAGCCTCAGGCTCTATTTATAAACCCTGTGCAGTCTCTGACCCCACAGCAGCCCTGACTTCCCTGTTTCCCACCCAGACCAGTGAAATGAGAAAGTGATGGAGGCTGGGGGTGGTTTCCACTGAGGCTGGGTGGTTTCCACGGAAACACTGCATCATCCTCCAGCCCCAAGTGTGGCAGAGGGACCCGGCAGGGCACAGGGACCATGGCCTCCCGGGCTGGTTCAGCTCGGGGCCAACGCCTTGGGATCCCACCTCCCAGGAGGCCTGGCTGGGAGCTGAGGGAGGTCACCTGGGCAACAGGGCAATTACTGGGACAGGAGAGAGCAGGGAGGGAGAGCTAGCAGACGTTCGTGATCTCATTTTATCCCTGCAGGGGCCTCTGTTGTTTCACTCACCTTGTACCCATTCTCCCTTCTTGGAATAGCAATTCCTTCCCATCAGGGGGACCACCCCTCGATCTGTCCCTGTGGATCAGGAAGCCCCACCCCCTTGCTGCCACAGGTGGGCATAAGGCCCAGGCTGGGTACTTAGTGCCCCCAGACCCTGGCACAGCAAGTGGTTTAGGGATGGGCTTGTGACCCCAGCTGGCCCTCTTTCCACTAAGCTGGCAGGATGAGCCCCTGAGCTGCTGGAGCCGCTGCCATCTCCACTGGGGCCAGCCTACCTGCGCAGGAGAGCAGGGCCAAGGGGCAGAGAGAGACAGAGGACCGATGGCAGCTTTTGGAAGCCTGGATCTGGCTGAGTCTCCAGCAATCTTGGGCCAGTTTCTGTTGGGTTATCGTCACATACAACAAGGGTCCTGCCTAGGACAGGCTCGTAATTTACAGGACCCCATGCAAAATGGAAATGAGGGGGGCCACTTTTTTAAAAATTAAGAATTTCAGGATAGTGGCAGTAGAGCAAACCAATCACAGGATCCTTCTAAGGGTGGACCCTGTGTAATTGTACAGGTTGCATACCTACAAGCCAGCCGTATTTCTGCCCAATACCCTTCTTCCCACTGCCCAGAAGAGGAAACAGAGGCTCAGAGAGTTGGAACAATTTGCCCCAGGTCACAAAGCTAACAAGCAGCACAGGTATGACACTGACCCTGATCTGTGCAGCTCCCAAGACTTGCAACCTCAACCATGGCAAGCCACCCACCGTCTCCCTGGTGACCCATGGTCCCTCTGCCCTTTGAGCAACTCTGCTCATTCCTGGGCCCCAATATGTACTTCAGTCTTACCTGGCACTATGACTTTCCACAGAGAATCAGAAGTAGAAGAGACCTGTGAGTCCAACACATCATCCAAATGTAACAATCCTTCCTATGTTTTCCCAGACTCTACTTACAGACTCCCAGTGATGGGGAACTCAGTACCTCACACTACAACACACTCCAGGATTGGAGGGCCCTCAATACAAAGAGCTTCATTTTATGTTGGGCCTAAGGGCTTCTACCCATTTGTATTAGTTTGCATCTTCCCTGCCCTCCTACAAACCCCAGTCCCAGCTGGATCCACACAGCACATCCAAATCCCTCTCTCCCAGGACAACTATCCTTCAGATATTTGAGACCAGATCATTTCTCCATTTGCCCCTCTCCTCTCCAGAGTACTTTCCCAGCTTGGGATGCAGTCCACACCTCTCTCCATGCTTTTTACTCTAGTGGGTCAAATTGCCCCTTATGAGGCACCCCAGATGCAATATGATGAGCCCACATCTCCCAGTCCTCTTGGGTGGGTCCCTACAGCAGATGTTGCCAGATGCTTTGCTGGAACACAGAGATGGCTGTGTTCCTTGCAGGAAATGAGGACCCTTTGCTTTCCTGAAAACCTGGCTGCAAGCCACATAGTCAGCTACTCCAGAATTTGGCAGGAGATCTAAGTCATGTCCCCAGCCTGCAAGCTCCTTGAGGGCAGGGCCTGAGTCTGGAACTTCCCTCCACCCATCAAAAAGCCCTGCCCAGAGCCAAGTACCAGCAGGGACTTAGAGACTCAAGTTTCCCTCCATAGGGAGACTCCTCTCCAGAGGCAGTCTTGGTGCCCTCTTCTCCCCTCCCAAAAGGGAAAAGAAGGTCACCTTCTCCTGTCCTGAGCCTGTAGAAAGTAGGACCAGTGGATCAGAAAGTTTCCATCATGGGAACCAGACATTGCACAGAGAGCCGTTTTGTCCTCTAGAAACCCGTTTCACCACCTGGGCCAGCAGAGCGTGTGCACATGGGCCATTTCGGGCTTCTTAGGTGGGAGAGGGCAAGAGGGGAAAGAATCATGGTTCTCCTGACTAACCTCTCCCAGCAGTCATGCCCAGGCCTCTGCCCCCCAACTCTCCACTGGCTCCCACCCAGGCCAAGTGAGCCTCTGCCCCCACTAGCTCTCAGCCCCTGGGCTTCCTGCTCTAGCACCTCCACATGTGTTCTCCAGCACCTGGTGTAACCTCTCAGAGCCTCACTGCCCTCACATGCCCAGGATGTTAGGAGGATTAACAGTACCCCCTGTGGGAGCAACCTAGCTCAGCACCAAGAACATCACAGAACTCTTATACTAAATCCACGTCTCTCTCACCCTCCTCTGCTCAGAGAGAACAAGCCAGAATCCCAGTGTCAGAGATGGGAACGGCTCAGAGAGGCTGGGCAACTTGTCCAAGGTCACACAGCAATCGATGGCAGAGCCCACCCAAGAACACAGGGCCCCTGGGTCCCAGACCTGCGGTCTACCCACTAAACAGAAGCTGGCTAACTATCAGAGGAGGAGATGCCAAAAGGGCCTTAACTTCTCACCCCAGCCTGGTTCCCACGGCTCCTGCTAGTATTATCACTGTTGTTGACAGGAACAGCTGCCATGCACTGAGCCCTTACCAGGCACTTCAATGAATTAACAGTGACAATAATAATAAACACTTGCAATGATACACGCAAACATCTGCTCCCAGCCAGGCGCTACTCTAAGCACTTTGCACATATGAAGGCTCTTAAGCCTCTGCCACAGGGCTAAGGGGGCCCTTGGGCCTGATGTGTACGGCACTGGGAAGTGTTTGATTTCAAAAAGGGGCTTGGGGGGCGGTGATATGACACCTCCAGGCTCTGTGGCAGTACCCCACCATTACTCCCATTCATATTTCTCGGGGGGACACACTAAGTGGGGTAAATGAACAGTAAACAGGTTCACTTCCATGCAGGTTTGATTTTGTCACCAAATGAGTTGCAAATGATATTTTTGGTTTTCAAAGTTTTTTTTTTTTTTTTTTAATTTCAGGATTGTAGATAATGGACAGTGGACCCTTATCGCCACTTGAAAAATGAGGACACTGAGGCACAGAGAGGCTCAGGAACTTGCCCAGGGTCTCAGAGCAAGGGTTCCAAAGGAGGCAGTCTGGTTCTGGAGTCACCACACTATATTTTCTATGCTCACTTCAACCCTGGGTGGGGCTGGGGGCCGGGTGGGTTTATTCCCAGTTTACAGAAGTGGAGTCCAAGGCTTGAGAGGCTTGTGTACTGGCCCTGCCTACCCATGGTTGCTGTCCTCCCCTGAGAGCAGCGGCTTCTGGGGCTGTGGGGCAGGAAGGATAGACAGTAGCCCTGGAGAACCCTTTGGGGGGATCCCAGGAGCTCACTCCCACCCCTTGCCCAGGAGGCCTCGAGAGTGGGGAAGTAACCAGCCCATCGCCACGCAAAAGGTCTTTTTCTTCAGGCTTGAACAAGTCCCACATCCCCAGCTGGGCCTCATCTGCAGGAATAAACATTCTGAGGGGCATGCTTATTCTTCCACTGAGATTTACAATGTGTTGGGCAAAGATAAAATAAATTGTTCATTCCAACTCGGGCGATACAGTGGCGCCAGAACTTCCCCAGCAAAGCCTGGAAATTTCCCCCTGCCTTCCAGAAAAGGGGGTGGGCCAAGGTGAGGTGGGCTGAGGCCAGGGAGGGTAAGGGGTGGGGCCTAGGGGTGGGCGGGGCAAGATGCATGCAAAGGGCAGAGCCTGGGCTGCAGTCAGGGGCCCTGATTCTCTAAACAAGCCCTGCTCTGGGGCTGTGGGACTCCTCCGGAGCCTGGCTCTTCGTCCAACAGAGATTTTTCCAGCCCATGAGGAAGCAGAGGAGAGCACAGGCCTTGGGTCAGAGGAATCAGAATGGAAGTCTCCGCTCTGACGCATCCAAGGCATGTGACCGAAGCCAAAAGTCACTTTACTTTTCTAGGCCTCAGTTTCTTAAACTGAGAAGTGGTTGCAAAAGTGAAATGCATATAAAGCTCAGCTCCTGGCACGTGGTCAGCAACTGACAGATGGCTGCCATTATTACTAATAGATTGTAAAACACAAAGGATGAGAGGTGCACTGCCTGAGACCCCCACAGCGCTGGCCAGCTTCTGAGTCAGAGGAACCAGGTCATTGGGGCCTGGTTCTTATCTACCTGATTTTAATGTACCACTGCCTGGCCCCCCCAGAGAAGCCCCAGGTGCTGTAGGGCAGAAAGGAAGACCTGACCCCACAACCCTTTTGCTGAGAAAGGAGTGACCCTCCCCTAACCACTGGCTTCCTGTCTGATAGTCAGTCAAGCTTCCTTTCATCTATGAAATTTACCATTTCCCCTTTTACTTTGGCTTCCAGGAAGCTCAGGACTCAAGTTAGCCTTGAGGATTTATATCATCCCCTGCATTCAGGAACAATGTCATCTCTCTTAATGTGGGTTCTGATCACTCTTATTTTGAGAGCTGGCTCCAATTCTCCCAGGCAACAGAGTGGATATAACGTAGAAATAAGTAAAGCAAATTCAGGTAGTAACCACCACAATGAAAAGTTCGCCAGCATGAATTCAGATGCTAGGATGCGTGGGTTCGAATCCTGACTCTGCCACTTAATAGCTGCATGATCTTGGGCAAGTTGCTTAGCCTCTTTGTGCTTCCACAAATGAAAACAAGGATATCAACAGCACTGACCTCATCAGTTTGTTGTGAAGAACAAATAACTAAATGCAGTATGTGTGAAGCACTTAGTGGCTGGGCATGTTCTAAGTTCTATAAATTCTTATTTGTTGATGTAATGTTTTCTTAGCCTCCTTCCAAGGGGGATCTGGGACAACTTGGCCTTCAAGTGGTCAGATACAGGAAGTTTCAGGAAAGAAGTCTTTGTGTCTTTATCTCTACCTGTCCGCTCACTCCACCACCCCCACCAGCAGACAAAAGCTCACAGCACTGAAGGGAGGCTGGGTCCCTGAGACTAGGGGTCAGGGAGCCTGGGATCTCACCCGGGCCCGGCCACTGGCCAGCTGTGTGCCCTCAACCACCCCATCCGCACAATGGGGACTCTTACACTACCCAGCAAGGGTATGGAGAGGCCCAGTGAAAGAATTAATGCAACGTGACCAACGCAGTACCTGAAATGCAGTGTGGGCGGAACCACTGTAGGGATCATGGGAGTTAGGATTACTGCTATTGAGGCTGTCGTTGTTATTCATCTCCCTGAGCATGTGACACCCAGCTATCAGTTCAACACTTACACTGTAGGGTAGTTGTGAGAATCAGATAATGTATGTAAAGTTTCTAGAAGATACCATGTGTGCACAGAAGGTGCTCCACAAATGGTAACTTGACAGTCACAATTGACTGGCTCACCCAACCACCATTCCTGGCTCCCTTCTCTCTTGAGCCTCTGCCTTTAGAGTCTACAAGCTGGAAACTTGCTTTCTCAGCCTACCCTGCAGGCAGGGCTACCCTGTATGGGGAAGTCTGTTGGAGGGCTTGCTTTTCTGATAAAAGGGATGGCTGTGGCTAGCTTGGTAGTGCCCCTTTCCCCTTCTTCTGACCACAACAGCACCCACACTGTACCTAGCGCTGCAGCAGCCATCTTGTGCCCATGAGGCAAGTGGCACAATGCAGAAAAGCCATCACAGGGGGGCTGCTGAACAGATGATCAGAACCTGGGCCTCTGAGATTCCAAAGCAGATTTCCGGTTAAGTCAGCACGGGCCTTGGGTCAGGGGAATCAGGATGGAAGTCTCCGTCCGGATGCATCCAAGGTATGTGACTGAAGCCAAAAGTCACATACCTTGCAGTTTAAGCCACAGTAAGTCATGATTCTCTATTCTTTAAAGCTGAATGCCTTCCCTTTTACTCTGAACTAACCTTTTTATTATCAGTCAGTCCCCTGGGCCTCATCTGTAGATGAACAGCATGGATTTCATGCTTGCGGAAGCCTCTTAATAACAAGAACAACTAACATTTATTGAGTGCTTACTATGCCACAAACTCTGCTAAGTATTTTACCAAGATAATCTCACCGAATCCTTTCAAAAACACCAAGAGTTAAGTTTCATTATTGTCCCCATTTTATAGGTGGTAAAACTGAGGCTCAGAGAGGCAAGCAGCTTGCCCAAGGCCTCACAGCTAGAAAGCAGCCACTCCACCCTTACACTTGACCTCCAACATTCCACCATTTGATCCCGAGGAACAGGGGGTCTGGGGAGCAGCCCCTTGGCCCCTACTGGGTTTGTCTGTGACAACCAAGAGGCTCCTTGTCAGTCCCCCCAGCCCCAAAGCCAATCCTCAGTGTGGCCTGCCCAGTCCTGGTGTGTGTATGTTCCGCGTGTACTTACCTCGTCCATTCTGAAGTAGAAGAGGGCCCCAGAAGCCACCTGAGCAATGAGGATCAGGAGGAGGAAGGCAAAGTACTGGGGATGCAGAACAAGCAGAGTCAGCTGCAGGTACCCCACCAGGGGCAGCCATCCCTCCCACCTCAGGAGGTGCACCCCACCCCATGGTCCGGGCTGGGGCAGTGCTCAGCCTCCCCAGGCTGGAGGAGGGGTTGGGTGGGCAGCTGCGGAAGGGCCCGGACTCACCAGCCCCAGCAGGCAGCGGACCTCATTGATGGCGCCGACGCAGCCCAGGAAGCCCATGAGCACAGTGAGAGACCCTACGCCTAGGAAGACGTAAGCCGCCGTGTTGAGTGAGCTGGAGGAGGTCTCTGGAGGGGACAGAGGGGTGGAGAGAAGGTGTCTGCTCAGGCTTGCCTGGCCCCGTTGACTAAACACAGATGCAGGGGAGGGCCCAGTGCTCCAGGACTGCTCCCCGAGCCCCTCGTTGGAGTCTGGGTTTTGGGGCTCAGTCACATTTCCCTGCTGGCCTCTCACCACCCAACAAGGAACCTGCTCCCTCACCCCCTTTGGGATCATCACAGCTGGATGAAGCCTCTCCCGGGAGAACCCCATTTTCAATGCACTCCCCTAACAGCTAAGGCACAGTCAGCAGGGAGAACACAGGCCCTGCTAGCCACAACTCCTGAGGGTGGGGTGGGGGGGCTGGGAGAGACTAAGGTCCCCATCTTGGGGCGTTAGCATCCTTAACAATGATGACTATGAAGCTGGAGGCTGGGTAGGTGGGAGGGCATGTGATCCACCTCCTCTTACTGGTCACAGACAGACTATTCTGGAACTCAGAAGAGCCCTGACCTACATACTCCCACTCTCAGGATGCTGGGACAGGGCTGCCCCTGCCCAGCTCCCCCCAGGAGCCCCCAGGAAGCCGGGGACCGAGTCCCCACAGGGGTGAATGCAGAACAGAGCCTCCTAGCACCCAGCACCACCTTTTTCCCAGGCCCTTACCCCCCACCCCAGCTCTCAGCAATCAACAAGGGCAGGGAAAGGCGGTCAAATTTCACTTGTCCTGGACTCCTGGGGTTTCTGTTCCAACAAAGCCTCCCAGGACTACTCCCAGAAAACAGAACTGGCGCTGCTTGGAAATCCCCTGTGTGCCAGCCCTGAGCTGGGCCCTTTGTCCAAGTTATCCCGCTAGCCAGAGACCCCAACTCTGGCCATGCCCCAGCAGGCAGCCAAGTTGCAAGTCTCGGTGGCTCAGGACAGTTCGTTGACACCAGCCCCTGTCCTCACTCAGGTTCTCAGCCCACCCCAAATCCAAGCAACGTGACCTAGAAGGGGGCAAGTGCATATCTTAGGGTAGCACATCGACCGTGAAGGGCAGAGAAATCCTTCACTCTTGCTGGGCCTCTCAGGGATCTGTGCAGGAAAGGAAGTGGCCACACTGAAAGGGACTGGGGAACCCAAGGGACTGTGGGTTCTAATTCCGGCTCTGCTGCAAACACGCTCTGACCCTGAGCAAGCCATTTCCTGGGCCTCTCTCTTTCTCTGTAAAACGTGTCTAGGAAGTCTCACTTCATAAAGCCGTTATAAGGATCACATTTTACAGAACTCATTTATTTAACAACCACTTATATGGGGTTTTCTATTTCCCAGGAGTGTTTTAAATTCCTTTCAGGTACTGAGTCATTAATTTCTCACAATAACCTTGTAAGGTACCTCCTATTATCACCCCCATTTCACAGACGAGGAAGCTGAAGTAGAGGTAAAGTCACTTGCTCAAGGTCACACAGCTTGCCCAAGGTCAAAGAGCTTGCCCATGGTGACACAGCTCGCCCATAAGAAGCAGCAGGATTTGAACCCTGGCAGCCTGGCTCCAGTGTCTGGGCTCCTAACTACCGCACCACTTCCACTCACTAAGGTGGTAAGGCGAGCAGCAGAGATCCGAGGCTCAGGGTTAAGGGCGTGGGCTTGGGGCCCCCACCTAGCTGTGTGTCCCTGGGCAAGCTCCTTCACCTCCCTGGGCTGTGAGTTCCCTTGTAAAATGGGGGTGGTAGTGCTACCCCCATGGACACCTTGAGGATTCAATTAGGTAAGGGGAGAAGCTGTGTCACACGGCCCCAGTACGTAGTAGGTCAGGAGCCTACTCCATGGCTCCTACTATGTGGCTACCGCTAACTGGGTTCCTGTTTCTGACCCTCAATTGCTGGATGACTCCAAGCAAGTCTTTTGTCCTCTCTGAGCCTCGGTTTACCCAACTAGCATATGAGTATTTCTCAACGCTGGCTGCTATGGAATCTCTGGAGAGCTTTTTAAAAATATAAGTACTCAGGCCAACACACACCAATAGAGTCAGATCCCTCGGGTGGGACCAGGGCTGTGGTATTTGTAAAAAGCTCCCCCCACCTCAACACAAGCATTACCCGGGACAACCAGGCAGCGCCGCCAAGCCTGGCCAGCTCCAGACTCTCAGACCCACACAGGGAGAAGGCTGGAGAAGCAGCCAAAACCCCCTACCCCCACCCCTAGAGTCCTGGGGTGGGGCACTGAGGGCAGAAATGCTGTGGGCTGGGCCGCCGGACTTTGCCCTGTGACACAGAGCCTGCTGGTTGTGGGCCACGGCCCAGAAAGTGGAGTGTCTGGGCTCAGCCATAGCGGAGAAGGGTGCCTCCCATGTTGGAAAAGTGGGCACCAGGCTGAGGCAGGAAACCTGGTCTGCCCCTCGAAGGAGGGTTTGGTCCATGGTCACCAGTAAAGGTAGTACGGACAGTCCTGGGGTGCAGTGCATGTAGTTGAAAATGGGATCACCCCAGCTCCCAGCCATTTCCAGGCGAGGCAAGCCCCCTGGGGCCAGCGTGACAGGTGCAGCCCCGCCCTCGCACACAGCCTGGTTCCGCTTTACGCAAATCAAGCAGCTGTCATGGGCCCGAGTCCAAACCTGCTGCCTTGGGCAGCTGCTGGAAGGGGGAAGTGACCCAGGGACATACTTAATGAGGGGTGGTGCTGCTGTGTTCCTCAGGGACCTCTGCTGTGCCTCCCCCCACCTCAGGGAGTCCGTGAGGGGTCAGGGCAGCAAGCCTGGCAGGCTTCCTGGAGGAGGCTGAGTAGGCCGAGAGCGGCTCCTACCATCCTGACAGGAACACCTGTGGCTTCTTTCTAAGGGGCTTCTATCCCATGTTTCAGGCTGTGCAGCATTGAGGACCAAAGCCTGTGGGGTTCAAGTCCCACATCCACCACTCAGCCGCTGTGGGAACTTGAGCAAGTGACTTAACTTCCCTGAGCCTCAGTGTCTTCTGTGAGGTAGGAATATAATACCTACCTCATGGGACCATTGTGGGGTTAAGACAGTTTATCCATGTGGAATGCTTGGCACTATGCTTGGCACATGGCAAGTGTGATAAACGGAAGCAGCTCTTGGCACCTGCCTCATCCGTGACCCCTTCCTGAACCCCTGATAATCTAACTTCCCAGCTCTTTCCTAAATGTATCTGAAATGGGAAGGAGAGGGAGTGTCGCCCACATTTTGCTGAACAGGCAAATGAAGAGACAGAGAATGTAAAAGGCTTGCTCAAGGTCAGAGCCAAGGGAAGGGGCCAGGATGGGAAAATCAGCCTCCCTCATGCCCCAGCATTCTCTGGACAACAGCAGCTTTGTTTGGGGTGGGAGAGAAAATTCCTTCCAGAAACCCCTGCAGAGTGACCCGTGGTGCTGTGGTCAGCAGGCAGGATCTGGCAAGGCCCCGAGGTCAGCTGGAAACCGACGGGCGTCGAGGCTGAGACACTGCAGGGGGAGACCTGCCTGCTTGCCCCACCACTCCCCCCAGCGCAGGCTGAGCACAGGGGAACCGGAGGTGTCCTTACGTAGGACGGAGATGAAACTGCTCTTGTCGGCCAGAATCCATACCCCGAAGCCCAGGATCACTGCACCCAGGATCTGGAAGGAGAAGGGGCAGTGAGTTGGGAGCCCAAGAGCGCATGGGGTGAGAGGGCCCCTCCCAGCTGCCCCTGTGGCCCAGGCAGGGAAGCACAGGGGACTCCAGCTCCATCCTTTCCCAGCCCAAGCAGGCAGGTAAGGATGGCCTCGGGCCCCAATCTCCCAAGTCCCCGGCAAACCCTGATAATCCAGGCAGCAGTGCCAAGTGTAAGCAACCCCCTGCTCTCCATCCTGATGTGTGGTCAGATGGATTCCCCGGCTCTCAGGGGCCCAGCCTCCTGTCCAGGGGTGCCCTCCTGCTTCACTTCCTGGCCCTTTCTTGTCCCCTTGACTCCAGCCTAGTTCATGGGGCTGGGGGCTTCCCAAACAGGCCAGGCTCTGCAAAAGACCCTCTGCGGACTTGAACATCAAAGTCCCACTTGTCTTAAGACCTCACCTCCAGGCCACCTGCCCCAGGAGCTTTCCATGACTGCCCCTGGTGGAAAAGGGGCCTCTGTTCTGTGGCAATCACTGTGCAGCCCTTCTTAGCAGCCCTTCCTGGGGGGCCTGACTCTGCTGTGAGCTTATTTCCCTGGCTGGACTGGGAAGCTCCTGTGGGCAGGACTGAGCTGGACACAGCTCTGTATCCCTGGGAACCCTACAGAGCTGGTTGCTGGGTGACTGGGCAAGGAATGAGTTCACAAACCAAGCTGTGTCAACAGGGAGTGAGGAAAGTATATGGACGAGGACGATGGCCCAGGGCTTCCCTGCCTGCCCCTCCCAGCAGGGCAGCACCCACAATCTGAGTTCATCTCGTCAGGTGGCGACCCAGCCACGATCCACTATCCCACAAGGCCGTCCAAGGCTGCATCACCCTACCAGGTAGGGCATAACCCACGAGGGGGGTCCCAGCCCTCCCACCCTCCTCTGGCAGCATCTGTGGGCTCCTCCTCAGCCTTCACCCCACTGTAAGCCATCACCCCAAGGCTGGCACATGCCGATAAAGCCCTCAACCTGGGGGGAGCACCAGGCCCAGGGTCCCAATTAGCCTTGCTCTGTTGTTATTAAAGAATAGGGCTAAGACTAGAGTTAAGCAAGGCACTTTCCTGGAGTGCAAAATTTGAAAACTCAGTCATCCAGGTAAGTAATAATTTCAACCAACATTAAAAAAAAAAATCAAAATGAATGCAAAAAAAAAATCCATGATGAATAACTATCAAAATTTCAAGTAAACGGAGGAAGGATATTACTGATTTTCTGTTCTACCTCAGGACCCACCATGGCTCAGCCTGGCGCTGTTCCTGATTCTGAGGCAATGCATCGCTCGCCTCACCCGAGTGCTGGCCTGTGAAAGACACAGCAGCTGAGGGCCACCAGGGCCAAAGGCCTGCTGATGCTACATTTTTCCATCTCTGTCTTCCGCCAGCTTTTGTCCTTTCTTCTCTCCTTGTCATATGGGTCCTGTTATTGTCTTCATTTTACAGATGGGGAAACTGAGGCACCGACCTTGCCCAAGGTCACCCAACGCATCTGTCAGGAGTTCCAATCCAGATCTGCCAGCTAGGCCAGATGGGGTTACATGAGCTGCAGGGGTATCTGGGGGTCCGTCCTGGGTCTTAGCCCAGGACAGGAAGGCAACTGAGACACTGGGGAGGGGCAGAGTCCACTGAGGGTGGGGCCGCCTTGGGCTGCAGTTTGCTGGGAGGAGCCGGGAGCTTGGTTCCCAAGGACTCCTGAAGCCCTGCCTACCCCCACTCTCACCTTCCAGCACAGGTCCAGGGGTCAGCCCCTATGCCCCTCAGACCCACATGGGCAGAGCCCACTACTCTGCCCACTCCTGCACTCATGGAGGCAGGAGGGAGAACAGCCCTTCCAAAAAGGGAGTGGGGGGCAAGGCAGAAAATTCCCTCTGGGCAAACATCCCAGGGAGCTCAAAATCCTAGACTGCCCAGCTAAGCTGCTCAGCTTGCCAAGAGGAACCCAGAGAGGCACGTTCTGGCACTGCCTGCTCAGTCCCTCTGCAGGGGGTGCTGGCCAGCCCAGATGACCCGACCGGGCAGGGGCTCTGGGCCATGGGACAGCCAGGAAGGAGGCTGAGCCAGGTGGCCTTGTAGAACGGGCGAGCCTCCTTGGCGCCTCCTTTCTCTGTGAACCAAGGCTGGGGGAATGGGGCGTACCCCGCATTAACCAGCCCATCTCCTGAGGGGGTTCAGCCAGCAGCCAGGACCGGCGAGCATCCTTACCCTAGAACAATGGCACCAGAGGCCTCTGGATTTCCTTGGTCCCGGCAAAAGCCGGCCAGGCAATTTTCTCAGGAGTGTGGAGCCAGGCGAGAGTGCAGGCAAGGATGAAAATGGATATGCGCATGCATGTGGGTGCACGTCCGCAGCAGCCAGGGCGAGTTTTCCAAACCACTAAGCTCATCATGTAACTGTTTCAAGGTGCATAAAGCAAAGACCAAATTCCTTCCTGGACACAGTGCATGCCCTGGAGAGGCAGGCTCTGCCCCACTCACCCACACAGGACTTTCGCTCCTGCTGCCAAAACCCTCCCTCCCCATCCCCACTGGGAAGCCTTCGCTGGCCCCCTGATGCGGTCAAGGGCTCGTTCTTATCTGCTTCCCCAGCGGCAGTTTCCTTCATCCCTGGCGCTCATCACGGCGGCAATTTTATAATCCACTGGAATATTTATTTGATAGAAGCCTGCTGTCCCCGGCATAAAAGCCCCATGAGGGCAGAAACCACGGCTCTTCTGCCTGTCATTGTCTACCTGGCACCCAGCACAGGGTCTTGATACAGGGAGATGTCAAACACACATTTGTTAAACGAATGACAAGGGAATGTACAAAGGAACCAACACACCGTCGCCCCTAACCCTCCTCTTTCCCTCTTGCTCTCCTCTAACAAAAGCTCCCTCTCCGCAACTGGACACACACTGCACATCCTGACAGTTCGCCCTGGGCCCCAGCACACAGGGAGTCAGCACCGACTCCTGCTAGACCCGGGGGGAGCTGGCAGGAGCCAGGCCCACGATGGGCCCCAGACCAGCCCCCCAAGTGCTGGCCTGAGAGAAGCTTTTCCAGTTTCTGGCTCCATAAGACAGCCTGGGGGAGGAACAGGGAGGGACACCCTGGCCAAAATCATTGACTCTGCTCATTTTTAACCCCCCTCCACCATCCAGGGGAAGGGGGTGTATCTACACCACTGAACCCCAAGCCCCATGACCTCTGCCTCCTGGACTGCAGCTAGGATGCCACTCTCTAGACCCCAGAGCCCCCAGGGATGGAGCTATGCCAACCCTCCCCCCACCCCCCACATCCTGGCCAGCTAGCCATTGAAGTCGATCCCTGGCCCAGGAGCCAAGGGCCTGCCAGGGCGGGCTTGGCTCCTGCTGCTGAAGCAGCTGCTTCTCAGCAGCCTGGGCTGGCCTGGAGGAGCCTTTTCACCAAGCCGGGGAAGCCCAGGTGCCCAGGCCTGCCCAGGGTGGGTTCCAGGCCTGGGGAGGAGCCAGGGAGGGCCAGAGCCACACACAGTGCTCCAGCCTGTGAGGATGGAGCTGGAACCAGGGTAAACAATGGGGGCAGGCAGCACCAGGGCTGTATGTGTCTGTGTGTGCATGTGTGTCTGTGTGTGCACGTGTGTCTCTGTGTATGTGGGCACATGCATGTGTGTATGTCTGTGTGCCCAGGAACAGACTTGCAAGTATCTGTGGGTCGGGTCAAAGTTATGAAGGGGGACTTAGGATGATTCTTTTCTTTAGTTTCCAACCTCTGTAATCTTACATAATTGGTATTGTAAAAATTTTTTTCTCCCAAGTAATTCATGTCTATCATAGAAAATTTGGAAAATACAGAGACACAAAAAGAATAAAATAAAAATTCCCAGGAATCCGTACATTAATCTTCTAAGGTATTTCCTTCTCCTCTCAAAAATATTCATGCATGTACACAATTCTTTTGTATACAATTAAAAAATAAAACTGGACCCTGATAAACATCCTATTGTATAACTTGATTTTTTAACAGTACAGGGTGATGCTCAGGTGTGTGGTATATGTGAGGGAGCCCACCACCTCTAGTACCCTCTGGGGGCTGTGAAGGCCCCCCAGGCCCCTCCCACATCCTATCCTCATCCCCCAAACACACACACACACACAATCATCCTGGCAGCCCCAAGGTAGGAGTCAGTGCCAGGCCAGAAAGGAAAATCCAGGCCCCAGGAAAACCCGCTCCAGATGTGCCTCGGAGCTTATATCTGGGCAGCCCTGTGGCTGGGGGACCCGGCGAGCCTTGCCTGGATGCGTCTGGGGAAGGGCAAATGGGCCCCCCCGGAGAGCTTGAACCCACCTGGCCCAGAGCCCAGCCTCCTCCTGCCCAGCCTATCATGCTCAGGAGACTGTCTCCACAATGGGGTGGAGGTGGTACCCAGAAATGAAACAGGTAAGTTTGTCAAAGAAGGCAGAGGAGGCTGGGGGATCAGGAGAGGACCAGATATGTTCCAGGGGAATCTCTAGGAGATACCAGGAGGTTCCCCCCCAAAAGCTGCCCAGTGATGAGTTAGGAGGACACAGCTCTGGGGGCTCTCCACTCCCCATGCCCACCTCCCTCCCTGCCGGGCCTTGGCCTTGGTGCTCCAGGGGCCCCAGGGGTGGGGAAGGCTGGGAGAGGAGCCCAGAGCTTTGCTAAAGAGCCAGCTGGGGAACATCAGGAATCTCCTCACCACTCCCACCCGATTCCACTCAGAACAGTCCGTCCTCAGTCCCCAACACCCACACCCCACCACCCATCCCCAGGGCCTGGACATCTCGGAGAGCATTGGGCTGGGGTGCGCCTAGGAGGAGAGGCTTTGTTGGGGTGGTTGCGGTGGCGCTGCTGTACTTACAAAGAAGAGCAAGTTGAAAAGGAAGAGAAAGTACTTGGTGATTTTAATACAAGCAGACCCCATCCTGCTGGTCCGGGAGCTTCCTGGGGAGAAGAGAGAAGGCAGGGAGGTAGGTCAGAGTGGGTAGGCCTGGGCCGCGGCAGGGGGAGCGGGAACCAGCACCCATGGGCCCCGCAATCCGCCAGCCACAGGCCCCCATGGTTGGCTCTCATGACAACCCCATGAGGCAGGTTTTATGTTTTATGGGGCCCTGCAGCCCAGAGAGGTTGGGTGATTGGCCCAAAGTCACACAGCCAGGAAGTGCAGTCCTATGAGTGGTCTCAGCAGCTTGATGCCTGGCTGGTAGAGTCTGGGGTCAGCTACTCCACCAGGGCTGGGGCTAGAGGGAGATACAGAAGGAGGCCCTTCCCTCCACTGCCCCCAAGACTCCAAACCACCCCCAGATGGACTTTGGTCAAAGTCAAGAGGCAAGGAAGTTGGTGAGCGACTGACAGGGCCCCAGAGACAAAACCTGCGGCTTGTTCCACAGACCCACACACCCCCTCTGGGGCTGGAGGGTTAGGAGGATGGGGGAGTGTCTGGGGAGAGGAGGAGGAGAGTTCTGCTTCCCTGCAGAAAATGGACTGAGTACCCTTCTAACCTCCTTATTACAAAGAAATAAATGTGCCATGTGTAACATCCAACAAATATAGAAAAGCACAAACAAAACAAAAATTGCCCATCATCTCACCCCCGAGATGAAAACTGGCATCATTTCAGCAGCTACACTTCTAGTATGTATGTGTGTGCATGGATGTGTATATGTGTGTAACAAAACTGGGCGCATAGTGTATCGAGTGTTTTATGGCCTGCTTGTTTCATTCTATAATCTATTGGGAAAACTTTTGTATGTTGATAAAGTTCTCTACAACATAATTTTACATATTGTGCAGAAATCCATCTTATGGATCAGTGTTTATTAACATTTTGGGTATCACAATTCTCCCAAGAAAATTTAGAGATAGGTAGTATTATGTAAATAACATCTGGGGGTTTGTTAACCCCATGAAGCCCATGCAGGAACCCCAAGGACCCAAGTTAAAGTCCCAAGTGTAGACATATCATAAAGCCTTTAACCAATACTCTAAGATAGGACATGGGTTGTTTCCAATTGCTCACAGTCACCCTGTGTGTTATGACTTCTTCTGAAATGGCACAAACCATGCTTAGCACTTGGTGTCCCTCCACGCCAAAGGATCCCATGAGAGGGGAGCTTGGGAAAGGAGGAAGAAGGAAGCTGGACACTGGCTGCCCTTTGCCCCCTCCCTGAAACCAGACAACCCAGGAATGCCAACTGCCAGCCCGCAGGCCGGGTGGGGAAAGGGGAGTCAGGGTCAGGCAGCTGGGGGCCGACAGCTGGCTTGGGACAGCTGCACGGGCAGAGCTGGGCTCAGTTCCATTCCCACTCCTCTCTGGAGAGGGGGAGAGGGGAAAGGATGGCCCAGAAAGATGCTTCACCCCTTCTTCCTCTGCAAGGGGTGAAAGGCAGTCCTAAAGCCTGGCAAAGCTCCCCTGCCTACACATGGGGTTTCTCTGGACAAATGAGAATTCAGGGCTGGACAAGACCTCAAAAATCACCTCCTGCTAGCCCTTGCCAAGTGAGAGCCTAGCTTCTATTTTACATACCCCCAGCGATGGAGGGCTCACTACCTCACAAAAGGTCCACAGTTTTCTAACAGCTCTGTTAGAGAAGGTTTCCTTCAGCTGCCTTTTTGTGGGTCAGATTTGGGCTCAAGGTGAAGCAAGGCTGTCCACAGATGGAAAAGGCTACATGGGTGAGAGTGAGCTCCCCATTACAAGGGACATGGAAGGAAAGGCTGAATAAATACGTACGTTGGGCTCAAGTGCTCTATGGGGGGATTGGACTAAATGGCTCTTGGAATCTATCAGGACTCGAGGACTGGGTCTGGGAATTGCGGAGACAGCAGTGACTCAGAAGCTAGGGAAGTCCAGCTCTTGCAACTGCCCCCTGGGACTCCCCCAGACCCGGAGAGGAGAAAACAAGGAATCTCCCATGTCAGGGGGGGTCAGAGATCCCAGATCCCTAAACCAAGGTCTGGCCCATGCAAGGGCTGCCCAAGTACCCTCCATGTAAAGAAGAGCTACTTTTTTCTCCCTCTCTCCTCTGCGTGGTGCCTGACACACCACAAGCGCTTAATAAACCTGCACAGAACAAAACACCTAGGAAGGAAAAATTCTCAACAGAGCTAGGCATGTTTATCCTTCCTTCCAGGGGCCTGCTTTGTGTCGGCCTGGCGGGTCTCCTCCCGATCAAGGGCAGCGGTGTGGCCAGCGGAACTGACCCAGCCTTGGTGCAGAGAAATCATCATTTCACCAGAGACCTTCTTGTAAATGCAGTTGCAGGCCCGGGGGCCATGAGCCAAGGAGCCTCCAGTGTTCTCTGTGAAATTGGAGAAGTGTGGAAACAGGCCTTTGGCAATTCTGCGTCATCCCAACCCGTTGCACAGGCCTGGAGAGTCCGGGAAGGGGATTTCTACACCTTCCGGCTCACATGGCCTCAGGTCCTGGGGCAGCCTTGCAGAGGGCAGGGACGGTCGGAGGAGGGCAGTTTTTAGAAAAAAGGTAGACACAGGGTTGCTGAGGGAGGAGTGGGTGCCAGCAGGTAGCACCTACTACCTGGGGACATGGGTGCACATCACCTCCTTGGAGCCTCACAACCAGCCCAGAAGGCAGGTTCTATCCTTGGGGGCCCAGGGCTCAGAGAGGGCAAGTAACTTGCCCCAGCTCACGTAACTGTAAGTGGTGGTGGGTTTCAGAGCCTAAGAGGAGCCCAAGTTCTGGGGTAGTGGCCAAGACTTTACAAAGGGATCTCTGGGAAAGGCTGGGATTCCTCTGTCCAGTTAAGTGGTGAGTCCCAAGACGACTGCTCAGAAGAGTCAGTCTGCTCTGGCAGGCAGTAAGGAGGTGGGAAACCATGCTGCGCAGGCCCCAGCCTCAGCGGCATCAAACGAGGTTGCGGGGCTGGGTCCTGACACTCCCAGCCCCGGGCAGGCTCGCTGGTCTTCAACCCAGGCACTGGGCTCCCTCTGAGAAAACTGAGGCACAGAAGGGTGAAGGAAGCTGGCCAAAGTCACAAAAGTGGAGCTCTAGCTCTTAGACCCACTGCTGCCCCAGCCTCTCTATCCCACAAAAGAGGCAGCTAGATGAGTTCAGAAGCTGAAGCAGGAGCCAGCAGCCCCACAAGTGGTAGGAAGCTCAGCCAACTGGAAAGTTCCAGAAGCTACCTGGGAATTGCCTGAGGTTGCAGAAGCTCCTGAGAACCAGAGCCTGGGGTGGGTGGCCCCAGGGCACCTTGGCCCAGATCCAGAGGCAGAAGTCTTTCTTCCCCCCAATGCAGACATTTCCACCTCTCTCCAGTCAATAGGGAGCAGGGGGAGAGCCCACAGAAGTCAAGTGGGTCCTCAAAGGCAGGGGGGCCACACCCTGGCCACCCTATAGTGGGGTGCAGCATCAACTGCAGGGGTCCCCCAACCGCTGCCAAACCCTGAGGGGACCCCAAAGTTGGATTTGGAGAGCCTGTCATCTTCCACCTCTGCCTGTCCCACCCTGAGAGGCTGGAGACAGCCTCATTGACTGTGAGATAGGAGTACGGTTGGTATAGGGCAGGGGTTGGCAAACGACAGCCTGTGGGCCAAATCTGGCCCACAGCCTGCTGTGTCATACAGCCTGTGAGCTACAAGTTTTTATAGTTTTAAGTAGTTGAAAAAATAAAATATAAAGAATATTTTATAACCCATGAAAATGACATGAAATCCAAATTTCAGTGTCCAAAAATGAAGTTCTTTGAACACAGCCAGTTCCACTTGTTTATGTACTGTCCATGGCTGCTATGGCATCACAATGGCAGAGGTTGATTCAATGTGGTAGAGATCGTATGGCCCACAAAGCCCAAAACACATACTATCTGGTCAGAAAACACCAGGTGGCCACTGGTGTAGGGGATCAAGTGGGGTACATCCAAGCGCCTGTAGCAGGCAGTGAAGTTGGGACTGCCCTTAGCTTGGGAGCCTGGGGGAGAGGGGAACCAGTGAGCTTGATGGCAGAACTGAAGCCACTTACTCAGGAGAGAGAAGACAGAACCCTGGATACAAGTTCAAACCTTGGCTCTGCTACCCCATGGTTATGGGCAAGGGTTGTACTGGGCCTCATTCTTCTCACCTGTGGAGTGGGACCCCTAACTGCACCCACTGTTGGTCTATTATGAAGGAGTGAGGTCACAACGGCTGGGCAGCTGGCATGGTCAGGGCTCAGAGATCAGGAGCTAGAATTAGACCCATTATCATCATCAACTGTTTCATATTTGTGGGAGGAGTGAGTGGTGAATTTGTCATTTGCAAAAGAAATTAAGCAAAAAGAATGCCCATCTGTGGTAGTTTGAAGTTGTATGTACCCCAGAAAAACATGTTCCTAAATCTCATCTATTCCTGTGGCTGTGGACCCACTGTAAGTGGGGTAAGTGATGAGCTACTTAATTTAAGGTGTGGCCCAGCTCAACCAGGATGGCTTTTAATCCTATTATTGCAGTCCTTTATAAGAGAATGGAATTCAGACACAAAGACAGAAAGCCATGGAAGCAAGATGCTGAAACAAGTGAAAACCCAGAAGAGAAGGGAGGAACCAGCAGACGTCACCATGTGCCTTGCCGTGCAGCACAGGAGCCAGGGACTGCCACCATTCTTTGGGAAGAAAGCATCACCTTGATGCTAACCCAGACTCTAACCCAGAAAATAAATTCCCATTGTTTAAACCAAACAATTTTGTGGTATTTGCTTAGAGCAGCCTACAAAACTAAAACACCATCCATATTAAGCTCTTATATATACATTTTCTGCAAACTGGAGGATCTGTCTGGGCTTTCCTGCTGGAGTGTGCTGATGGCCAACAAAATGAGGGAACCAGCTGCAAATACATCTTACTGGAAAATTCTGGAACAGTCACCGACAGCTGTGTGAGCAGTGGGGATGAGGTGTCAATTTTATATTACACTTTACAGCAGGTAAATTGATAATTTCCAAGCAACTACAGCTTAAATTGACCAATATATAATTTTATGTCAAATCAGTTTGTACAATGAAATCATTATATTAATATTTTACTAACTTCTAGTCTCCCTCCAGCTCCTCCAAGAAACCTCCTCCCCCAGCCAGCCTGCTCGCCACCACTGCCACCCTCTTATAACATGCCAGTTAGTGGCATTTCCTCTCTGCTTCCTTCTAATAGCACCAGATATTGGAGTAGCTCCCAGGCTCTGGCACCAGACTGCCTGTGTTTGAATCCAGTGGCATTGCCTCCTGGCTATGTGACCTTGAACAAGTGACTTAACCTCTTTGGGCCTCACTTTCCTCATCTGTGAAATGAGGAAAATAAAACCTATTTGCAGATTTGTCCAGGGATTAAATGAGATAACGTGTAAAATGCCGAACACATAGTAGGCTTTCAATAAATGATGGTTGCTCTTATAACTCAACATGCCATTCAGTAATTTTCTACTAACTTGTCCATCTCCCCTGTGCACTGTGACACCTTGAGGGGAGGGACTCCATGGTCATGAGAACAAAGTAGGCCCCCAATCAATGCTGCGGAATGAAAGAACGGATGGAGGGGCAGAGGGTGGGAGGCAGAGGGACGGAGGGATGAATGGACTTCCACAAAGAACACCAGGACTTTCAAGTGCTCATCCACCTGAAGAGAGTCTGAGATCCACGTCTGAAGCCTCTTGTGCCCTCAGTCTACCGGGCTGGGTGGGGGACACGTGGGGTGAGCACCCAAAGCCGGCTTGGAATGCCAGGACCCACTGCCAAGCCTCTCTTAGCTTCCCCCCAAGCCCTGGGGCACAGGAGGTGGGTTTGGAGGGTTGTGGTCTCTTGAGTATAATTCTTTCTCTGTACTGGGTCCCCCTGTGAGATTTACCTGTGGAGAAGGAGATTTGGCTTGTCCTTCCCCGGAGGGCTGAGCCCTCCCAGCCTGATGGCAGAACCCAGTCGTTCCCCAAGAGCCCTGGGGAACCCGAGTGGTGTGGTGGCCCCAGCGCTGCAGGCCCGCTCGGCACGTGGGCTAAGCCCCTGCTCTCACAGGCCATGGGGGCCCCTGGCCCAGCATCAACAAAGGTCCTCCCTAGGCTGCCTCCTCACCTGTCAAATAGGCCTGGACAGCGTTTTCCGGAACTTTCCTCAGAACACGGGTCCTAGAAGATGCACTGTGAACAACAAAAGGTCTTACTGTCACCAGGTATGTGGAGCCCCAATCCCTCTCCCCCTGGAGAGCCGCCATACATTAACCACCGAAGTCTCTGAGATGTCCACTAGTAAACACGGCTGAGTCGTTTCCAAACTGATCTGAAACCATTTTTCCTTTAATAGCTCTTAATACCACATGGCACACATCTTAGGAAATGCCGATCCAGCGGCCCTCAAAGGTCCCTTCACGGCTGGAGAGGAGTAAACAGCCCTTCTACCCACCAACTGGCTCAAGCCACACACCTAAGAGCCATGCTTGGGTCCCCCTCTTCCTCAATCCCCACAACCAAAATGTGTCTCCAGTCCACCCCTTCTCTGGGCCCTATGCCACCAACTCCCGCCCAAACAAGCACAGCTTCCTAGCCAAAACCTGCTCTCCCCACTCCCTTATCCACATAACAGGGAGGGTTCTTTTAAAAATGCAAATTGAATCTTCTCGCTCCCTGCCTGCAGGCCTCCAACATATTAGCTATAGCTACAGATGTACTAGCTATAAAATCCAGACTCCTATGTGGCCAGTGGGGCCCTGCCTGGTTTGCTCCTGCCCCTCCTCTGTTCTCCTTACTATCACCTCCCCTGAACCCCCATATGCACACTCCTTTTGGCCTCCCCCATTGTTCCAGGGCACCAGGCCCTTTCCCACCCCAGGGCCTTTGTCCTTGAGGTTCCACTGCCAGAAGCACCTTTCCCCCAAGCCCCTGGCTGGCTCCTTCTCTTCCTGGAGGCTTCAGCTGAGTTCCTTCCTCCTGGAGGCCTTTCCTGGCACTCGATCTACACAGTGGGCCTCAAATCCAGCTGCACAGTGGAAATAAAAAATGCCAATGCTCAGGCCCTACCCCAGACCAAGTCATCAGAATCCCTAGGGGTGGAGCCGGAGTTCCCACATGATGCTAAGGAACAACCAGGTTTGACACCAGGGTCGGTCACCCCAGTCCGTGTACACCTTCCCAGCACTCGCCACAACTCACTGCAGCTATCCTGCTTGTTCACAGTGTGCCTGTGACCGCACTAGAATATAGGCTCTTGAAGGGCAGGGTCCACACCTCTCCCATGCACCCCTGTATCAGAGCCTAGCACAGGGCCTTGTACCTGCTAAATGCTCAGTAGGCATTTTCAGGAAGAAGGAGAGGAAAGAGGGGTTGGGAGAGGCCAGGAGGATTTTCCAGAAGAGCTAAGACAAACCAACTTCGATCCTGCAACGGAGGTTTCCAGTCTTTGGAAATCACATTGCTGGCTGTGGGGGTTGTTGCTTCCTCCTGAGACTGGTATTTAACCTCTTTTGAGTCAGAAAAGCTGATGGAAGCTGTGGACGTCTCCGTGGAAAAATGCACGCACACAGGCAGGCACACCACTTTGGGTTACTGACCCCAGGACGCCCATCTGGGAGACAGGAGGTTCTGGCTTCCCCCATCCCCTAAACCTCTTAGGGCAGTGGTTCCTCAGTCTTGACTACCCACTGGAATTTCCTGGGGGCTAAAAATTGCTGACGCCTGGGTCCCCTGCCTAGAGATCCTTTAATTGGTCTGGGCTACAGGCTGGGCATCAGGCTTTTGTACCATGTGTAGCTGCACTGAGAGTCCTGCCTTAGACCCCATCCTCAGCATAGCCCAGTCCCTCTGCTCCTACGTGGGGTGCAAGGAAGTCTGGGTTTCCTGGTGCAGCAGGACTTGACCTGGGAGAATCTGCCTGGCAATCTAGCATTTGGAAAACAGTGACAAACCACATCCCACTCCTTCAGTCTCTTCCTGGAGGCTCAACGCCCCTGGGTCATTTACCCCAGAGCAATATCACTGTGCACGAGAAGAACTGTGAGATCACGGCATTTTCAGAGGGACCCAGGAAGAGCAAGAGATTTGCCACAGGTGCACGGCAAGCTCAGGGGTGAGCCTGCAGGGAGGACTTGGAGAAGCCCGGTCCAGAGCTATTCTCTCCCCACCTGCTGCTCTATCTCTGCTCACCAGGGCATCTGCATGGAGGGGTATGTGGAGCACCGGACTGAGAGTCGCACAGCCGGCCCTGGGTTCCCACCCCTGGCTCTGCCATGTGTCAGCCACCTGAACTTGGGAGCCTCTGCAGAGCTGTTTCCTTATCGGGGAACAGGGATACTAAGCCCTCCCACCCCACACAGGTGTGATGGTAATTCAGGCTGAGGCACAGCAGGGTTCAATCTAAGCTGCAACCCAGGCCAGCCCACTCTTCCCACGCTCCTCGCCTGAAGATGTGACGCTGCCTCATCTTCCCAGCTGTGTGGCTTCGGACCATCGCTTCACTACTGTGCCTCAGTATTCCTACCTATAAAATGGACTTAATAATGGGTTGTGGTGTATTAGTACCTGTAAAATATCTGGCACATAGTAAGTATCAAATAAATGTTAGCAGTTATGATGATGATGATTATCATCTGGAAGCTGTCGATTGCCTGGCCAACAGTCTGAAGACTTCTGGGGGTTTCATCAGCCTCCAGAGGTGTGCCTGGCTGGGAGGCCTCCGAGTCAGAGAGTGATCACTGCCCCTCCCGGGCAAGGGAACGGGCGATAAGCAGGGCCGGGCGGGGTGGGGCAGCCTAAGGAGGGCCCTGTCCTCTGCACGGGTGGGGCCTCTATCCCTGAGCCTCTGGCCTGAGCCATTGCCCAGCCACTTGGGTGAGTCGGGCAGTTGACCCCGTGGGAGCTCAGACTGCTTTTCTGGCTGGAAGAGGAGGGGGAAAGCCCAGTCTGGCTGCCCTGCTCTGGAAGCCGGCCAGTCTGCACACTGGTGCATGGCCACCCAGCTCTCCAGTTCTCTGGACTTTGTCCTGTTGGCCCAGGCGAGAGGCTGGTCACATGCGGCTGTGTTCGTTTCCACATTGGACAGGGGATGTGCTTCCTGCAATCCTGGCTGACTCCAGGGGCTGGCTTTTGACCTTCCTACTATCTTGTTTTTTGATCTCTGGCCTTACCTACTCCCCTCCCCCCTTTCTGTAGTTGTTAAAACAAACAAACAAAAATGCTGTTACTTTGGGCACCAGGAAAATTATGAGGCTGTAAAGCACAAGTTTCCTTTAAGACTGACCTGAGTTTCAGTCCCAGGCCTGCTTCCTATTAGCTGAGCAAGTGAGTTACTGAACCACTCGGAGCTCCAAGGTCCTCACGGCTAAGATGAGATACTAGCAGCACCCACATCTTGTAGGATTGTTGAATTGAAATCACACATGTAAAGAGCTTTGGGGACACAGTCAGCTGCTCCCACCACCATCCTCATGGACTGGAAGAAACACGTCGCTCACACACCCTCCCAGGAATCAGAGGATCTTAGAGCCCAGAGGGGGTCCTGTTTGTCTACTAGATGTGATCCAGAACCCCTGCCACATGATCTTGTGAGCCAGACACAGGAAGTGGAGGACGCAACCCCATCCCTGCCCTCAGGGGGTGCCCGGTCTAGGAGGGACACAGACGTGACAACGAGCTGTCACACACACACCTCAGGGTGAAGCAGCAGGCGAGTCCCCTGGCCCAGCACGCCCTCTGAAGGTCAAGGTGGGCTCTTCAGAGCATGGTTTCCCGTATTTAACAATAATAAAAGCTAACATTTTCATGGTTGCTACCTGCCAGGTATCATGCTGAGCCTGCACGTGACTCAGTTTATCCTTTCAACCACTCTGAGGTGAGCACTGCTTTCAACCCCATTTTGCAGTTGAAGAAGCTGAGACCCTTAGCCGTAAAGGGACCTGCCCAAGGTCACACGGGTGGTAGAGCTGGGGTGGCACCCCAACAGGCTGAACCAGAGCCCCTGTGCTTTACTGCTTTGTTGTGCTGCCTGCAGAGACAAAGTGATAAATGACAGGTAGTCAGAAGAGCCCCATTAAGGTCCAACCTGGGTTAACTGGATTTGGGGGCCTAGTCTCTGAATCCAAGCAATTGAGGACAAACTCTGGAGCTGCGAGGGGCACCGCAGACCACCTCGCACACCCAAACCAGAGCCTGGCGGCTGGCGGCAGGTGGCTAACAAAGGGTTAAGCTCTGGGCCAGGGCTGGTATTCCTAAGAAATCAAGGTTAGGCCTGTAGGCCTGGGCCCTCAGCAGGGTGATGAGGGAGAGGGAGGGGGGACTCTAAACAGGGACTCCGCAGGGCAGCAGGCAGGCCCTTCAGCCACAGCCTACCCTCCCCAGGCAGTGAGCTCAGGAAGGACAAGGGGCAGCTGAAATGCCACCTCCTTCAGGCAGCCTTCCCAGAATACACTCCGGTGCAGACCCTCCTGGAGCACTATTTGGTGGCCCTAATTTCCTCAGCTTGAGTATATATGAATGGGCAGTGATCAGACATGGATTCAAACCCTGGCTCTGTCTACCCCTTCTTAACTGTCACTTAGCCTTTCTGAGACTTGGTTTCCTCGTCTGTAAAATGAGCAAATACTTCCTGCTTCCACAGACCGGACAGCTATTCTGTATTTACAGATAATTGATATATAGAAAGACAGAACAGAGAGAGAGGTAAGGCACAGTAAAAACAAAGTGCTGCACGTTTCCTTTATGACTTCTCTTTCCACAGATCCTTGGGTGAAAACACAGGAAAGATGACGGAAAGTTGGGAGAGACAGGTCTCTAACCCCAAAGGCTGGAGACAGAGGTGGATCTTCCAGGCTGAGGCCCAGCAAGTGGCCGCTCAGCCCAGGTGAGAGGCTGAAGGCAGGCTCTCCCAGGCCTCACCCCCTCCCTTCCTTCTCCCTCACCTGTCTCTTCCCTTCAGAGCGTGTCCACAGCTCTGTCTGTGCATGTCTGGGTCTTCCCTGCCCCATCCCTCCCCATCTCTAGCCTCTCCCCATTTCTGGGACGACCATCTGTCTCAGACTCTCCCTTTCACACCCAGAGGCTCCGGCAGCATCTGGGGAACCTCACCCAGCACCCAGGCTCCAACTTCAGTGGGGAGTGCCCAGAGAGATCCATTTCCACAGTCAGGAGCAGGAGCTGGGCCCTCGGAGGGCAGCGCCGACCCCAAGCTGGGTGAAGCTCAAGCCACTGGTTCCCAGGAAGGGCGGGGGCCATTGAACCAGCCCAGGTCCCTGGAAGTCCAGGCAGGAGGGCTGGAAATACGGGGGACCATACAGCTCATCCAGTCTCGCTCCCCAGGGCTCCCTCGGTCTCTCAGGACCCCCTGGGGGTCTCCTCCTCGCGGGGTGAGCTCAGCCAGGGTGGTCATGGGCCCTGGTACCCCAGGGATGCTCGGGTTCAGAGGTGCCTGGAGAGTAGTTGGAGGGAAAGCGGGATGGGGTGGTGTGGGCTGCAAAAAGGAGGAAGCGAGAGGGAAAGAGGGGGAGACACGGAGGAGAGAGTGAGAGTGGGGGAGCCAGAGAGGCAGGTGGAGACAGCAAGAGTGAGGAAGTGAGAAAGGCAGAGAGGGACCCAGAGAGGGGAACAGAGACACGGAAACAGGGACAGACAGACACTGAGACTGAGAGACACAGACACACAGAGAGGCCCAGAGTGTCCTACAGCAGCCATAGCTGAGACCTTGAGAACTGGCTCTCTCTCCTCTCACTCTTGCTCTCTCACTCTCCTGGGCATCCTCCGAGGTGATGGGAGCCTCGGATCCAGGCTCCAACCTGCAGACCTCAGATTCCTTCTGGTTTGAGAGGAAGGCCGGAAGAGCCCAGGCATCCCCACCCCTCACAACCTGCCCTGCGTGCTCACTCCACACCCTGTTTTGTAACCAAGAGCTCTGGCTCCCCCCGCAGCCTTCTTTAGGGCCTCTGGCTCTGGCTCCCCAGTGACCACCCCCCACCCACTGGCCATCAACGATGGCCCGTCCCCTCCGCAGCCCATTCTCCCCAGCCTTGGCCTCCTCCAGATTCCAGGGCTGCAGAATGGCACCCTGGACACCCTTCCTCCCCCGAGATGCCTGAGCAGGCAGTCGGACTAGGTCTTTATGACCGGAAGGGGTGCTGGGATGCCACAAGCCAAGCCCCTCCTAGACGTCTATGGAAGACAAAGCACAGACAGAACAGGGACACGACCATGGCCAGGAGTGGTTACGTCAGAGCGAACATCAGGCTCCCAAAGGGCCCTATATCCCCCGGGGCCCAGGGGAGGAAGGAGGAAGGGAGGGAAAGAGCCAGCCAGCCCCGGCCTATCATCACTTCCCTCTCTCAGCTCCACGCCCCCATCTGTGCCTGCTCCTAAAGCAGGTGGAAATCTGGGACCCCCTACCTCGAGCCATCACCTGAGAGCTCGGAGCCAGGAGACCCAGAACTCTTCTCCTCTCACGGGTCAACCTACTTTCTACTCTCTGTTTGAAGGGCATGATGAGGTGTGGCCTATGGAAGGCAAAATTTAATCCAGAATTTGCACCCCCTCCAAGAGTGGGGAGCAGGGGTGGGTAGAGGGTAGTGCAGCCCAGCTGTGGGCCTTAACCTCGCTTTGGGTAATAACCGCTCATTCCTGTCTTGCAGGGAGGTGTGAGGATTAGTAAAAAACAAATAAAAAGCTCTAACCCAATAAAGGGAAGTTGGTGATTATTATCACTGTGAGGAGGTTTCAGTCCAGGGGGCTGGGGGCGGCTGGGGGCAGGGGGAAGGGGAGGCTATACACACAGCAATGACAAGGAAAGGGGCTTGGGACCATAGCAAAGGCCTGTGCACCCACTGGGCCCTGGGGATCAGGCCTGGGATTCCAGGACAGGACATGCAGTGACACCACCACATCTCAGGAATTAGAGATGCTGCGTCCCCTGGGGCGAGCCAGCAGCCCAGGTCCAGAGCCAAGCGCACATGAGGGCCGGGTGAGAAAAGGGGACCACTGGTCTCTCAGGAGGAAGAGGGGCATGCACATGAGCAGTGACAGGCCTGACTCAAGGCTCGGGGCTCCCTCACCTGGACACCTACCCTACTCAGCCAGCTCTACTAGGGAGGCTCCTGCCAGCTGATCTGGCGTGTGGGTCCTGAGGACACGGGTGATTTGGGCATCTCCCTTCCACAGATGTGGAGGGCCCCGGGGCACAGCTCAGAAACGGCAGAGCCTGATTAAAGACCTCCAAATTTGGAGCTGATGTCTCCTCTCCACCCAACCCTTCCCCATTATCAGCCTAGAACACCCCCACGTGGAGCAGATATAGCACAGGCCTTGGCCCAAGGCTCAACCAGACACCCCATCCAGGGGGACCAGGGTGGGTGCAGGCGAGTGGAGCCTGAGACGATTCCAGGGAAGGGGAGGGGGCAGCATGTCCCAAGCACCTGGGACCCACTAGAGGCAATGCCAGGTCGTGCGTACTTATGTCATTTAAGCCTCACAAATCAAGTCAGTGAGGAGAGTAACCTTCTTATTTTTTAGAAGGCAGGCAGGATTTGGAGAAGGTGAGTGACTTGCCCCAAGTCGCAAAGCGTGGGAGAGTCCCAGGTCTGAGCTGACCTTGAGTGGGCCCGCCCTGAGCCTGCAGCAGGGCAGACCCTGCAGGGGCTTTGACTCACACTGGCCACGGTCCCTGCCTCATGGCCGAGTTGGGGAGTCAAATACGCAGGTAGCCAGTTCACCCGCTGGACAGAACCTGAGTCAGTTGAGTCGGCTCGGCCAGAGGACCAGGAGGGGAGGCCGCCTGGAGGGAAGCAAGCGCTGGAGCCCGGCCTGGAAGAATGAGGAATTCTTGGGTCAGGCGAGAGGGTAGTTGATGAAGGCATTCCAGACAGAGCTGCAGGGCTCAGGCACCGAGGTAAGAGAGTCTGGAAAATTCTGCATCGCATGTTTGGAGAACAAGCACAATCCTGAAGGGAAGCCAGGAGCTAAAGTGGGATGGGGCCCTGGGTCAAACCCCTCCCTGCTCCCATCACCGGGGGTCTCAAATACCAGGGCCCAGGCAGGAGCTAGAAACACGGACAGCCTGGGTCACCCCAGGGCAGGGCCCCTTCCTTCCCCCATGGGTTCCTGGCTCAGAGCAAGGGTCTCAGGCCAGCCTTTCCTGGGGTCATGGCCCCCTTGCACCTAGGACCCAGCAGCCCAACTAAGAGGTCTGGAAACTTTAATCCTAAGGTTGAGAATGGGGAGGAGTGTGGAGCTCTCCCTCCTTATTTAGGAGGCAGCTTGGATGACAGACAACATCAGTCCACAGCCCGGCTCTGGCACCTCCTTTGCTGGGGAGCCCTGGGCAGCTAGCTCACTGCCTCTGCCATCACCTGTAAAAACAGGCTTATTAATAACACCCTCCCCACCTACTTCACAAGGTGCTGGGAGGCTTGAGGAAGTAAGTACGTGGGAAAATGTTCACTGCTAAAAGCTATTAACCACAGGTATTATTATGATAGATGAGGACTTGGATGCCCCCAACAAGGGAAGTGGTTTCCCTAAGGTCACCCAGCCAGACACCAACAGAGCAGGGAATGAACTGGGTCTCTTGGCAGCGAGGCGAGGGACCTCCCCAGCAAGACCCTGAATCCCGAGAGAGCTCTGACTCTCTTTCCATGGATTGTGGGTGGCACGGCCTGCCTTACCCACATCCCAGCTCTGTCCAGGACCTACTGCCACTCCAGGCCAGGAGCCTCAGTCTTGGAGTCTGGGATAAAAACTCCAGCTCCGCCTCTTAGAGCTTTGTGGAGCAGCTGCTTTAGTTCCTGGAGCCTCAGTTTCCTGGTCTGTAAAATGGTGACTGACGATTACCTCCAGCTGGGGATGCTGGTGGGAAGAGGACGCAACTTCACAGTTGCAGGGTGCCCAGTGTGGGGCCAGCGCACCAGCTGCTGACCAAAAGGGGGGCTCTCTCGCCTCCATCTGCTGCACCTGCTGGGCGGTGCCCAGGAGAAACTGGAAAGCTCAGCAGGAGAAAGTTTCCGGCCTCCGGGAAAACCTGCCCAGAACAATAACTGGCTGGGGAACACTAAACCTTGGAAGAAGATCATGTTACTGGATAGTTTGTGGAGGGATAGAAAAGTAGGATGTCTGAAATCCTGGCTCAGAGACAATGTGGGGGACCCTACCTCCCAGGCCTCCTCACTTGGGGTCCCCTGGGTCAGCTCACGGAAGGCACCGCTGTTCCTGCCCCAGACAGGCATGGAAGGAATCCAGAAGGGGGATGGGAGGGCAGGGGCAGGTTCAACTCCTGCTGGCTCTCAGAGCACCCCAGACCTATCAGGTCACCTGTCAGAGCCTCGGTTTTCCTTTCTGTAGAATGGAGATGATAACAATCATCTTGCCCTGATGTCTATAAAGCTCCCAATCTATACACGACATGTTGGAGAAGGGGTGGGGAAGTGGGGGCTGGGGAAGGGGTGAGTCCAGGCTGCACGGCATGAGTCTTTGTTAAACAGGGCAAAGCTTCCTACTGCCAGGAGCTGAAACACACGACCCAGCCTCCCCTGCCCCATCCACTGGTTCCGGGCAGCAACAGCATCCCCTGGGAAGGTATTAGAAATGCACATTCTCAGGCCTCACCCAGCTCAATGGAATCAGGAACCCTGAGGGTGGGGCCCAGCGATCTGCACTTTAACAAACCCTCCGGTTGACTGATGCACATCAACTTTGAGACCCACTGCACCACCCCACGACCCACCTCCTATTCTGGAGAAACTTCCTCCCACTGACTCACCTTCCCTTTCCCTGGCTTCCAGAAGGCTGCTGGGGAGGAAGGAGCCATCATGGAGAATGGTCATTAAATAGTAAAGAAACCCCATAATTAGTTAATGAGGTCCCAGAGACAAGAGTGGAGGAGGGTCAAAAGTCAGATTATTATTGAAGAGAAAATGTTCCCCCATATCTGTCTCTTTCAGTCCCTTTCACACACATCCCCACGGGCCTGCCTTCTTCCTTCTGCAGGCTTGTGCACAGATGAGCAGATAGTGTCCTCCCCCAAGTGGGACTGGAGCTAAATTTTGGGGTTAAGCCTAGTGGTATTGAGAAAAGGGCTTTTGCCTGAGAAACTGGTCCTCAGACCTTGAGCTTAAAAACCACAACAGGAAATCCACTTCTAGGAATTCACTCCATAGCAATCATTAGAGTCGAGTACAAAATATACGTACGGGCAGGGCGTTCACTGCAGCCTTGTGGACACTAATGAAAAATTGAAAACAGTCTAATTGCATAACAGCTGGGCAATGCTTAATCAGGTCGTGGTAGATCCATGTGGTGCAAGGCTATGGAGCTGGGAAACATGCTGCAGAAGAGTATTTGATGACATGGAAAAATCCTCCCTATATAATGTTAAGCAAAAAGTAGCAGTACAGGAAGTAGTTCAGTTGGTGTGATACCAATCTCTGATTAAAAAAAAAAAAAGAGCAAAAATACCAAACTGTTCTCAGTGGTTATCAGAGTGGTTATTTCCTTCTTTGCGTCTGTTCTTTATCTTTCAAATGTTTCCAAAGTAGTTATTTGGTTCAGACTGAGATGAAGTTTTTTTAAAAAGTTGACAAATGTCTCCTACGTCAGAACCACTGGCCTGGGGACTCCTGCTGCATTCCATGTGGTCCCAATGAGTATGATCAGGATAAACAAGTGGAGGCTCGCAGAGTTTCATCAACTGGATTTCTTAAAGTTCTTTCCCATATTTTTCAGAGTCAGATGTACCCAGAGATGGAAGGTAATGAGCTCCCCAAATCTTGAAGTATGCAAAAAAAAAAAAAAAGGCTGGATGCTGTTGAGGGGATCAGACCAGGTAGGTAGGCTGACTTAATGAACCACAGGGCTGCCCACAACCCCAAGATCCTGTGAATCTAGACAGTAGCCTACAAATCTAGACCAAGAGCACATGGATCCAGGCTGGGCTCAGAGAGTCTGACAGAGAAATAAGACCACGGAGGCCTAAGGCCCATCCTGATCCCCAGAGCCCCAAAGAGCCCAGAAGAGATCTTTTGCTCCAGATGAAGGACCTCAGCCTTTGGAGAGGACACTCCTTGGCATTTCCCCAAAGGAGTGGCAGGAGCAGGCTTCACCTTCATAGCCTTTTCACCCACTGGCTTTTATTTATTTAGTGGGGGCCCACTCAGTGCCAAGCTCACCACTAAGCATTTCACCCACAGTAGCTCATTTAACCCTCACACAGCCTGTAAGAAAGGTACCAGTATTGCTTCCCATTTCACAGATAAGGAAGTCAAGGCTCTGAGAAGTTGAGAAACTGCCCAAAGGTAAGCAGCTGGCCTACACCCGGGGCTGGCTGACATCAGGGTGTGAGGGCTGGAGGCAGCAGAGCTATAAGCCCAACCCCACTGGTCCCTAACTGGCTGCTCCCCAGGGATTTCTGACATGCACTAAGTCTGAGAACCGCGGCACCTGCAGAGAGAAGGTGTGGGGCAGGGAGAAAGGTGATCAGAGGAGTTTTCAGACGGACCCTAACTGCCTAGTGCCAGAGTAGACAACACACCCTGCCTCACCCTGTTTTGCCTCTACCGTGTGTTCAGAAAGGGCAGGGGTCAGGGACGAAGGGTGGCCCACGGCCTGGCTGCCCCCTCACATGCTGCCCAACCTCAGACTAAATCACTTGCCATGGCGCTGATTTTCTATTTCCTCTACAAATGATGGCGTCTCATCAGATCCCACAGCAATATTTTAATATTCCTTTTCCCAGAGAAATGCTGACAAGCCACTAAGACAGTGAGTGGGAGAGTGATTTTCCAGCTGTATTATACTACTACTAATTATTAGCAGCAACAACCACTTAACATTTATTGAGTGCTTCCAGCATACGGCACACCATTCAAAGTTCCTTATGTGTGTAAGGAGGAACGCATCCTCCACTCTCCACTTGTTTCCCTGCTGAGGGACCCCTACGGGGAGGCACACCTCTGCCCTGGCTCCGCCCCTTCTTCACCCCCCCCCCCCGTCTGCCTGTCTGTCTGGGAGACGCACTGGACATGCTCAGTGGTGCCCGCCTCTCGCAAAGCCCAGTTGCCTGCAGGCAGCCCTCCTTCTGGACTGTTTTCTGGTCCTACCAGCTGGTCCTGCAGGGAGGCTGGCCCCCGTCCAGGCTGCCCGTGGCTGGGGAGGCACCTCCAATGCCAGGACAGGCGGTCAGCAAGCCCTCCAACCCTCAGATCTAACGCTGCGTCAGTAATGCTCCGAGTGTCATCTTTGTCAACTTTTCTTCTCACTTGATTCCACATTTAGAAGAGGGGTTCCCTCTAAATGCCAGACATACGTTAAACTTATTTAACCCTCACAGCAATCCCCTGAAATGGATATTCTTATTCTCCCAATTGTACCGATGAAGAAACTGAAGGTTGTTAAGCCCTCTGGTTCTGCCTACCACTGAAAAGTTTTCTAAAAGCCCTGCACCCGGAGGGTGTGTGTCCGCCACGATGGATGTAGACCCCATATGCCCTCCAGACACTCCCTCGGAATTCCTGAGGCTTGACAAATTGAGGTTTACTCCAGACCAATATCCCCAAACCCCTGTGAAAAAATGATTTATCAACAACCAAAAACAACAACAAAAACTGTACTTGGATCCCATGTTCATATAATACATTTTGTTTGTTTGTTTGTTTAAATAGTAGGTTTTCTGTTGCATTAGAGTGTGTTCTTTTTTTCAGGCTCCCTGAGGAAGATTTGGCAAATAGGGAAAAGTAAAAAGATGATGAAGGTCCTCTGTCATCGGATCTATATAATCCCATTGTGATGCTACCTTTAACCTGATTCGTCTACTTTCTGGCCTTACGGGGGGGGGGGGGATCCGCCACCGTGTCCACCATGCCCTTGGGCAGCAGCCACGAGCTGCCCACTTGCAGTTTCCCTCCACTGGGTCTCAGTGCGCAGGATGGGCTCTCCCTCCCCTGAATGCAGCCCTGGGGCCGCCCATGCGGTATCACATGCCCCTCGCTTACAAAAGCCAAGTGCAGCAGATGCAGGGTGATAGTTTCGCTGCCCAATCATAGCAGCTACAAGGAAACTATCCCAACTCCCTCTCTTGTCAGATAAGGACACCGACAGAGAAGAGCCATAACTTGCCCAAGGCGACTCTGAAAGTAAAGGATGAGCTGGGACAAGAACCCAGGTCTCCTGACCCCTAGACTCAAGCCCTTCACCAAGCCCTCATGCCACCAGAGTCTTAAATCCCACTTCTTCGTAATACTAGAAACACAACCAAAAACAGGTGACCCATGTATAGCCCTTCCTATGTGCCAGTGTCGTAAATGTTTCCCATACATAACATATAATTCTCAAACAAATCCTCTGAGGTAACTACTATCACCATCTCCGTTTTACAGATGCTGGAACTGATACACAGAGAGGTTAAGGCACTTGCCCAAGGCCACACTCAGCTCATAGGGAAGCAGCAGCAGGGAACACCCTCAGGCAGTTCAAGTCCAGACTCCCAGCTCTCAGCCACCACAGGACCCTGCCTGGAGTCCCCTTCCCACTCTCCTGGGCCTGCTCCAGGAAGGCTTCTGGAGCACTTGCTGTCTGAAGAGCAAGAAAACCAGCCCAGAGGGTCACCTCCCCGGCCAGAGTCACTCTGCAGCTCCACAGAAGAGCCAGGATTGGAACCCAGACTTCGTAACACCAGCCTCCAGTGCTTTGTCCACTTCCTTGCCTCCTTGGCTGCACGAGCCAAGGCCCAGAACTCTGAGCAACTCTTATCCTAGATCAACCCTCAACCCAGCAGTGCAGGGAAAGAAGGGGGGTGGGGGAGTGGAGGTGCTACCCAGAGCTGCCCACCCCTCAGGACAGGAGCACTTTCTGAAGTAACTGTTGACCCGAAGGTGCCCTCTCTGGCTGAGTCAGGGGTCACTAAAAGCCAGAGTGGCCCCTCACCAGGCTGGGGCTGGAGGAAGTTGGGTCGTTCCCCTCTCAGGAGGGTAAAGGCCAGGCCTCATGTGCAAGGCCAAGGCCCCCCTGAAGCAGTCCCAGGCTGCCAGGCAACTACCCTCCTCCCCGACATGGGGGACAGGGGGTGGGGGGCAGGTCTCGAGGGCAGAGCAGGGGCACCCAGACCCTGCCTCCTGGCTCTGCCTTTGCCAACAAGTCACCCAGTGCCTGGCCCTGAGCTGGGTCCTGCTGGGAGCCCCCCGAGGAGAATCACTTACTCATCCAGCTATCATTCCCGAGCGCCTGCTGTGTGCCAGGCCTTGTGCCGCAAACCAAGGAGAGAGAGACAGAGAGGGCAGTCCCTGCCCAGAAGGGGTCCCAAGGACACCCCGTATAACCACAGCAGCAGGACCCAAGAAGAGACCAGCACAAAGGAGAGAGGGGCTGGGAAATGAGCCGATTCAGGGAAAGTCTGCTGTTGACCTTCAGACCTACTTCCCCTTCAGGAAATTTCAAGTCATGCTGGAGGGAGCCTGTCACCCCCGGGAAGAGCTGGGGAGCACCACACAGGCGGAAATGATGAGCGTCATGGGGCATGCACACACACACATACGTACGCTGGAGACTCTGTACAGAAGGCAGGTGCTCTGGGGAAATCCCTGGGTGCTTAAAAGCAGCCTGCATGCAAGCCTTAAAGACTGGCCAGATGCAGAAAATAACAGCTCCCATTTACTGAGCACTTACTGTGTGCTAGGCATAAAAGGCTAAGCACTTCACATGTGTTCTTTTCTTCTCATTTTATCCCTATGTCCCCTTCTGAGCTAGTTACCGTTATTATTCCCAGCTTATAGATTCAGAAACCGAGGCTCAGGAAAGGTCATGTGTGCTAGGAATTGACAGGGCCCAGACTCCACCTCTAAAGTACAGCTGGTCACCACCATGCTATGCCATCTCCCTGATCTGGGGCTAAGCAGAAGTGGGGAAGGGGGTGTGCTTCAGGGGGCGGAACAGGGAAAGCAAGAGTAAGGAAGTGGGACTAAATACCATCCTCTGAGGGGAGCCACATGGCTCCACTCTTACTGGGACCATGATGAGTGTGTGTGTGTGTGTGCGCGCGTGTGTGCATGTGTATGTTCCCACGTGCTCTACTTTACAAAAGACAGATCCCAGGATGCAGAACCCTCTGAGAACTGGGGCAGGAATGGGCCATTAACAGAGAAGAGAAGGAAAGCCCAGAAAGGGGGAGAAATTTATCACAGGTCACACAGAAGTAAAGATAGGAGCTGGGAACTAACTCCGAGAACCAGAATACAGGCCCCTTCCCGCCCCTCAGCTGCTTCTCCGTGTCAGCACAGAGCGAATCAGCTGCTGACAGGGAAACCGCAGAGTGGGGGGAACCCTGGGGGTGAGTCAGGAACAAGGCAGCCCCCGAGGGACGACAACTGGGCAGGTTACAAAGGCCAGCTCCCAGGTCTGCGGCAGCTTCGGGGGTGAGGGTGGGAGGGAAGCAACAAGTGCCACTTGTCCATGTTTACCGCTGGGCTTCCCCTCCTGGCTCCTGAGACCCAGGCTCAAAGGAGGGGAAGCCGGAGAGCACCGCAGTTCCTGCTGAGATTAAATCAGCCTCCTACCCTTCGCCCCATCCTGTCCCCCAGAGAGGCCAGGCTGAGGTGACACCACAGCCAGCCGAGTGCTCCCCCTCTACCTCCCTCCCATAGAGCCAACTCCTGACTGATCCTCGTCTGATCCTCTTGATAAACCATAACTGTCCCCTCCGAGCTTCCCATGGGGCAGAGGAAGAGGGTGGGTCTAACGGTCTGGGGCAAAGGCTCAAGGCCAAACCCAAACCAGTGCTAGGCATAAAAGGGCTACAGCTTCCAAAATGTGGCTCAGAAGTTCTGAGGCCTTGAAAGAGACGGGACTGCCCCCGCATTGGAGGAAATTCAGAGGAGCCCAGGGGAAACAACTGGGAAAATCCCCCACTTCCCCACCGTGTGCAGGAAGCTGGTGCCCCCCAGATGGCTGCCTCACTACCAGAGATAGTACAGAGCTAATGTCTCACCCTCCCCTCCCTGGGATGAGGCTGGGAGGGGAAGACCGGCAGGCACTTCTTCCCACCTACCTCATTCTGACTCAACTGCTGGCCTACTCAAGCTTCTACCACTCCCCCAGATGCCTGCCCTTCATGGACAAACACAAGGGCTTCCTTGGATGGCCCCTTGCCCATCACTGTCAGCACTTCTCACCCTCCCCAGCATCACCCCATCTCACCCCACCGCAGCCACCTTCCCTGCTACATGCCCGGGTCTAGGCTGGGTGAGGAACATGGCAAGTGCTGGAACATCCCTCTTCCCATGCCACCCTGGCTTCCCCATCACTTCTCTGACCGTGCCTTTCCATTCCCATGGCTGGCGTCCCTTCCTTCAGTCCGCAGCTGCAAGCATCCCCAAAGCCACCCAGGCCCCTCTTTCTCTGCCTACCCCATCACCAAAAGCATTGATTCATTCTCCCTTGACCGCTGGATCCTCCACTCCAGCACGTCTGGCACGTATCGTGTTTCCTAAAGTGCCGCTCTGATTATGTCACTTCCCTGCTCAAAAACTTGCAATGGCTTCCCACTGTCTACGAATCAAATCCAACACCTCACCTTGGCATTCAAGGCCCTCCACAAGTTGATCCAACCATTCTCGCTTCCCATCCCCTGCATAGTCCCAACTCTTCAGCCAGACTGATCAATCTAGGAGTTTCCTGGAAATTCCCTGCATGTTATGACTTCCTTGTTTCTGCCTGGGCATTTTCCTCTGCTCAAAACACCATCTTTGCTCTGGCTGCTGGAACCCTCTGATTCTTTTAGGCCCATCCAGAATGCCAGCTCATTCAGGAAGTTTTCAAGATCCCTTCAATCCTTTCATCATTTATCATGTATCAGTCACTGGTATCCTTATCTAAGCCCCTTCCCAGATAGTAGGCAATTTAGAGGGTAGGGACAGTGTGCCATCGTCTGTAGTTCACCATGAAGAGCTGGGAGGTTGGCGGCTCTCCGCTGGATGTTTAATAAGCACTGTTTGAAATGAACATCTTCTCCTGCCCACAACAAGTACCACCTGCTGAGCTCTCTCCCTCCCCACTATGCCAAATTCTAATCTTATGTGGCTCAGATGCTCAGAGAAGGGGGTCAGTGCCCCCAAGCTGATCTAAGCTCAACCAGGACTTGGGAGTCCAGACAGAAAGTCATGCTCAAGTCTCACCAACTCCAGGAATCCACCATCCCACCCCACCCCCATACCCACACACAGTCTCCTCCACTCAGCACAGCCTTCAAACTCTGTTCTATAGTGCTTTCTGGCTGGTTCCTACATGGATGGCTCGTCTCTGCCAGAGATGCAGGGAGCAGACTTGCAGCACTGCTCAAGGCAGACAGGTGCCCAAACTACCCCCTCCCCCCATTTCCACCCAGAGCCAGGAGTGTGAAGGAATAGCTGGATTCCAGCCAGTAGGGCAGTACAGACCCATGAAATCCCTCCTGGCTCTGGGTGTGGGTTACCCTCTGCTGCAGGGGCTTGGGGTGCTGGGGGAGTCCTCACTGTCAGCAACTCAAGGTGAGGTCTGGCTAATTCACCGCTGTATCCTCTAGCTCTGAGTCTAGTACATAGCAGGTGTTCAGTAAACATTTGTGGTTTATTCAGTTGAATACCCACCAGACTCAAGTAAGATGATAGAAAACTCTGCCACTCTTTGTCCAGGTGACGCACCAAAAGGATAGATTGATGCTGGAGGCAGGTGGCAATTTCTGGCTGTCCCTCACAACATCAGGAGGGACTGAAGTGAACCTCCGGCCCTCCAAAAAATGGGCTCATTCCCTGGCAGGAAGCCAGCCCATCACCTGTCCATCCACATCAGGGAGGCTGTCATGTAGTGAGGCCTCCTTGCTGTGTGCCAGGCACCTTTCTAAGCACTGTGTACACATTATTTTGTTTAGCCTATTACCCTTCGGTAGTCATCACCCAGTCTTATAGATGAGGAAACATGTTTGGAGGGGAGATGAATCCAGGTCTGTTTGACCCCAAAGCCTAAGCCTCTGACTAGTGAACTAGGGTCTCCAACTACTATACCCTACCCTCTACCTCCCACCTCCCCACCCTTACAGGCACAAAACAACCCTGGCCATATGGCAAGAGCTCCCAGGGCCCAACAATCAGCTGGGTTTTCCCTTCTCCCCACTCGCCCAGATAAGAACTTGTCCCCCCATTTCCGCCCTGGGCCTGCCAGGCCAGCTCACCTAGAAAAGCCCCAAGAGGTGGCCAAAAGTCCCACCGAGTTTCCGACCTGAAGTCGGAAGGGACCCGGCTCAGCTGAGCTCTCAGAGATGTATCGGGGGAGGGGTGCAGAACCTCCCCGGCTTGGGCTCCCCTTCCCCAGGAACCAGGATTCAAGCCCCATCGAAGGGACTAATATTGACCTTTAAGGCAATTCGCTTCACGCTCCTGGAGAGTCACTTTGCTCAGCCCCATTCTGCAGGGAAAGAAACGGCAGGGGGACCTGCCCCGAATACCTGTGGCTGAGCTGCAGCCCGCTCTCACTTGCCAGCCCTCACCTTCCGGGCTTTAGCGAGAAAGGGCAACAGGAACATGCGGTTCACCTGGTTCAACCACCTCCTTTTACTAGAACCCGGGAGTTCCAGAGCCGGCGGGGACGGGCTCAGATTCACACCGCTGGTGCATGGCGGAGATGGAGAATCGAGGGGTCAGGAGGCGGGGGCAATGCACGTTCTCACCCACCAGCTGCCTCCAAGAGAGCTCTGCCCCCGGCCAAGCTCTGCGAGGCGGGCAACGAAAACCAACTTTGCTTCCGGTTGTCCGGCCAGCCTCCCCCTGCCCCCTTCTCACCTGCTGGCTACGCTTTGGCGTCGCCCACTCGCGCCCCAGAGTCGGACTGCGCAGCGCTGGGCTCTGCCACTCGGCGGTCGTCCTCCCAGCGGCCGTCGGGGAACGCGAGGGCCTCGGCCAAGCCCCGCCCCTTTGGGGACCACGCCCAGGTCACGCCCCTGGACACACCCCCTAGGCGTCCCTACGCTGGTCAGCCAGCCCGGGGTCCTGCAGGATTGTAGTCCCGCCCCCAGGCCCTGCCGGAAGTGAGGCCCCGCCCCACTATGGCCTCCTCAGTCTATCCTGGCCAGTCCTGCCCCCGGACTCCGCTGGGTGTGAGGCCTGGGGCCCCGCCTCCTAGGACCCCTAGTCTGGCCCCGGCGGCTCCGTCCGCGGGCACTGCCCGGGTGAAGCGTTGCTCCCCGCCTGTCCAGGCCCGGCTCTCGGGCCCTGATTGCTGTGGGGCCTCCAGTCACAGCGCTGCCTAACGGTCCCACCCCGCCTCGGCCCCCCTCATCCTTCCCCACCCCTCAGGCCGCAGGCGAGTGAGGTGGTGGGTGGTCTCTCACCGCGCCCGCCTCCTACACACTGCCCTCCGGGCCTAGCCCCGCCCCCTGGCCCTCCGAGGGCGAGGCCACGCCCCCCGGGCACGCCCCATTCCCTCCTCAGCCGCGCCCCAACCCCTCCTTAATCTTGCCGGCAGGGCCAACTCCAAGCCGGACCGGCGCGGTCTGGGGCCCCCACGCTGGCATTCCAGGACGGGTGCATCCGGTGCAGCTGGGGAACGGCGTGGGAGCGGTTGCGTTCCAAGTCCTGGCGTCTATCGGGAGGCGGCCCCGGCCCGGGCACTTTTTGAAAATACCAAGAGTTACCGTTTATTGAGCCCTTGCCAGAAGCCGTGCTGTATGCCGAGTGCTGTAAGAAGGCCTGGCTCTTGAATTCCCACAACTCTGTGCAGATGGCACTCACGTGACACCCACTTGACTCATGAGCAGTTTGAGGCTTAGTAAAGGAAAGTCGCGGGCTCTCCGACTCACACTCGAGGCGGTGGTGAGCAGGATCCAGCCTCGGGCCCTGAATCACAGGCCTGTGGCTGCCCCAGCTCGCCTGGACCGGCCCCTGGAGACCGAGTGCCCAGAAGGCGGTCTGAAGTGAGGGAGGAGGGGTGGGTCGGTGAGCGGGGTGACAGGAGGGGCTGCTGGAACCCTCAGGAGCTGGCCTTCTCCATTGAGAAGTGACCCAGAGTCAAGGTGGTCTGCATGAGACCTCCAGACGGCTGTCATGCCCCCACCCGCATCCCAGCTCTTTGCATTCCCAGACCCAGGGGCCAGCCTCGGCAGGTTACCCGGTTAATGACCAGGACCTGTGCAGCTGACAGAGCTTTTTTACTTGCATTATCTCACTGGCATCTCACAACAACGCCGTTGTGAAGCGGTGTGAGTATGCCTCTTTTGCATGGGTGGGGTAGGTTGGGGAGCCGGATCCCAGCCCTGCAGAGTGGTTCTCAAAAGCGTGGACATTGGACCAAGTCACACCAACATCATCTGGGAACTTAGTAGGAATGTGTATTTTGGGGCCCCATCCCTGATCTCCTGAATCAGAAACTGGGGGAGGAGTCTGGCAACCTGTTTTAACAAAGCCTCCAGGTTATTCAGAAGCGGATTCAAGTTTGAGCACCACTGTTTAGCAGACTGGTGGAGAAGTTTGGGTGGTCTGGGAATCACACAAACTTAGGTAGCCTCCTAGTACCTTTATGGCCCAGCACAAGGAACTTGACCTGTCTGGGATAAGTCCTTGAAAGGGAAATAATCATCTCAGTCTTGTGAGGGGTCGTGGAGGATTAAGTGCAATAACACTGCTGAAATACTGGGACACAGTGCATGCTCAATACATGTTCTCTTTCCAGTAAAAAGTCTCCACAGAATCTCCACACCAAGTTGGGAGAGTGGGGCTGGGGATCCTTTAAGCCTAGCAGTGCCCTGCTCTGCTGTCCCACCCAGGGAGGGACACTGTCTACCCCTCAAGAGGCCCAGATTCCTAACAAATCCCCAGATGATGTTGATGCTACTGGTCCAAGGATCAAACTTTGAGAACCACTGTGCTACACTGCTCTGGGCTGGGTTCCAGCTCTCCACCCTACTCAAACTTGTAAAATGGGCTCAACGATATCCTCCTCTTCCTCCCCGTCCCATCCCCAACCTCCCACCAAGCTGAGGGTGTTTGTGATGGTGCCTGGCAGCTGGCAAGACAGCTGGAGCCCAACAGTCACTCCTCCCCAATAAAGATGGTCCCTCCCATTAGTCTCGTCTGCTGTCCTTTCCTGTCTCTGCCACTCTGGGTTAGAGGTGGGGGCAGCTGTGGCAACATGGAGGGCCCATCTGTAAGTAGCTTATGGAATCCCTGCCATGCTCTGCCATCAGCCTCTGCAGCCCTATTTTAGTTTCCCAGGCTGCTCAAGCAAAGACCATGACAATGGGAATTTATTCACTCACAGTTTGAGGCTGGGAAAAAGTCCAAATCAAGGCATCATAAAGCGGTGCTTTCTTCCCAAAGACTGTGACATTCTGGAGCTGGCTGCTGGCAATCCTTGATCCTTAGTTTGTCACATGGTAAGGAATGTGGTGATGAATCCTGGTCTCTCCCATTTCTTCCAGGTTCCACTGATGTTTACCTTCTGGCTGCTCCCTTTGGCTTTCTATTTTTATGTCTGAATTTCCTTCTCTTATAAAGGACTCCAGTAATAGGATTAAGACCCATCCTGATTGAGGTGGGCCACACTTTAGCTGAAGTAACCACTTCAAAAGGTCCTACTTACAATGGGTTCACACCCAGAGGAGAGGATTAGGTTTAAGACCCTTTCTTTCTGGGATACAGGCAGCTTCAGACCATCACAAGCCTTGTGGAAGATGGTCTTCCTGCAGGAGCTCATAGCCTGGGGTCTGGTCCTGTTCCACAGATCTACCCTAACGTGAAAAGCTGAGATTGCAAATCAAGGTCCACATGCCTTATGTCTAAATATTTAACAGACTGTTAAAATAAAATATATTTATCCTCTACCTTGACAGATATTCTTTATAATGACCAAGAAAGCCATATTCAAATTCAGAATTCTTGGACCAATCTTGGACCCCAGCCCTCGGTCCACCTACGCTTTTCTTCCTAATGCCAGTCCTGCATCACAAGTGGCCAGGATCAGGCATGTGGACACTCAGGTCCACCTGCCCAAACTCTGTCCACACACCCTGCCTACAGTCACACTTAGCCACCTCTCTAGGGGAAGCAAAGGGTGGGGTATACCCTCAGGAGGATGGATCTGGGGAAGCAGCTTATGTCAGCCCTAAAACTGGACTCAGGCCAATTTGGCAGAGAATTCCAGGCTCTTAGATGCCTGAAGCATGGTTTGGGAAGGGGTAGGGGTGTGGGCTCTGGTGGACAGAAGGCCTTGGGCTGGGGTCCCGCTTGCCTAGGTCTATGGCTGGTCTTATTTCCCCAGCACCTAGCAGCCTTGTACTGTCATTGAATCGATGTGAGGCTGGCCCATTTACTGAAATATCAAATTGGATTGGTTCTCCCAGCATATTCCTTTTCCTCCTTTCTTCCAGCAGGAGCCAGGCTTTGCCATGACTTACCTTGGATGTTTTGCCAGGTAGAAAACAGAGACACCTCTAGTGAGAGACACCTTCCATCTTCTGTGAATTCTTCAGTCCATTCCAGAGGTGAAAGCAGAAGTCTTGGAGGTGAGAAAAGGGGCAAGAACCACTCCAGAAAGTCCTGAGAAAAGATATCAAATAACCAACTTGGAAGTGGGGAGATGGTAATACGGCAAGGGAAGGGCATGGCCATGGGGTTCCCAGCCTTTCAAAAGACTCCACTACCCAGAGATGACACAGAAGCAGCAGAACAGAAGACCTGGAAGTCCTTGTGGGTAAAACGGGGGTGTCAGGGTCTCATTGGCGATTGCTGGCCAGAGGGCAGCCTAGGAAAGGTCCCAAGAACTTTGCGCAACTTTGGGTAGAGGGAGAGTGGTGGTGGTGTGCCTGTTGCCTACTGCTGTCTAACTAACCACTCCACTCATTTATTCAGCTCATGCATGGGCAATCTGTGGTGGGCTTAGCAGGGAAGACTTATCTCTGCTCTTTGTAGTGTCAGTGCAGTTCCAGTGGGGGATGGAGGATTCATTTCCAAAATGGTTCACACACATGGTGCTTGCTGTCAGCCGGAGCTCAGCCACTGGGGGCCTCCACCCCTCTCCACATAGGCCTCCCCCAGGGCTGCTTGAGCTTTCTCACAGCAGGGTGGCTGGGTTGTAAAAGACAACAGAGAACAAGGGAGAAGTGTATGGCATTTTTTATGACCGAGTGTTGGACATCCTAGAGCATCACTTCCTCTGCATTCTTTTGGTTAGGGCTGTCTCCGAGGTCCACCTGGTTCAAAGGTTGGAGACATAGTCTCTCTCTCTCTCGATGAGGGAGTGGAAGAAATTTTGAAGAGGTTGAGATAGAGCTTGAGGGGATGTTGTGGCAGCCATCTTTGGAAAATACAATCTGCCACAAGTGGGACTTCAGAATGACTGGAGTAGAATTTTCTCTGATAGGAGCAGAGAGTCCAAATGAAGGTGATTTAAAGAAAAAGGTAATTTTCCTTGCACAACCGTTTGTGCACAAATGACTAAGGCCAGCAGCAGACAGTTAATCTCGATGACTTGGGTTCTTTAGGATCTTCATTCTCCAGGGAGTCCTCAGAAGAGAGCTAACACCTCCCTCCCCTCAATCCGCACTGTTTCCGTAGCATTATAAATGCATGTAACACCCCTGTGAGGTACTCACTACTATTATGCCCATTTCCCAGATGTGGAAATGGAGGCACTGAGAGTAACTTGCCCAAGATGGTGGAGCAAAGAGAAATGACAGTTTGCAGCCAACTCAATTTTCATTTGCAGAAACTGAGCCCCAGGTGAAGGCCCAAAGGTGTCAGGAGGATACTGGTACCCAGATTTCTAACTGAGCACCCAACACTAAACCACATGGTTGACTCCTAAAGGCCCACACTGGGTCAAAGAGCTTCCCTCAGGGTCCTAAAGGGAACCTACTCATGCTTTGCTGGCAGAAAGAACATTGGCCACCATGCTTTGCACAACTCCTTCCCATTATCTGTCTTCCCACTTGGTGTCAGCATTGGGAGGTGGTTAAGAGCAGTTTCTCAGCCTCTGTCTTTTCCTAAGCACAGAAATTCCTGCATTTGAATGGGCTCAGCAGGGCCACTGCCCCTTACTGCTGTCTCTGAAAGGGCTTCATGGAGATC